>JBAMJV010013580.1:0-18832 GCA_037951105.1 Echinarachnius parma | reverse complement strand
GATAGTGTACAAAGTCCGAGCACTGCAGTAGCGTAAATATTGTTCTAACGAAGGGGAAATTCAACAATGTTACTGATCCCTTTAAAGGGATCTAGTAACTTCGTTGACATGTGCAAAAAGTGCCTGGTTGATACAATGTATATCTGATATGTCCACTGGGTGTTGTGTGAAAATTTCAAGTTAAATGGACGTTATATTATGGCCGAGTAATGAGCAAAAATGCAAAGTGATATTCACTAAATCATTGCACTCACTTTGTACACGGTTTTCGCGGTCCATGTGGATAATTTAACATCTGAACACTTCAATCGAGAGAAATTCGAAAAACCAAAACCGGTGCCATGCTTCTATTGGTAATATGAATACAACAAGGTATGAGAGAACCACTAGGTTTCTAATGAAGTTGTGTGGATTTGGACAATGTTACTGATCCCTTTAAAGGAAAAGTTTCCTCACCTACAATTTACTTTTGATTATGTTCTCTACACATTAAAACATAATTTCATCCAACGGAGGGGCATCATTCAAAGTCAATCGCTGTATGGGCTAACCCCATTCATCGCGTACAGCATGGAGGCTGCTATTATATGTTTTAAAACCCGGATTTTTAATTGTTCGCTGATGCGATGAATATGATTAGCCAGTACAGCGAGTGACTTTGAATGATGCTCCGTCCTTGCCCATCGGTTAATCAAAAGTAAATATGGTAGGGAAACTGTTTTGGCTGCATTAAACATAACATTAAACATAAAATGGATGTGACAATCCTAACATACCAATGACACGATTAATAATTCGTGTTATGCTTTAGCATTAGTTCAAGCTCACCTTTAGCTTCTCAATGTGTGAAAAAATAACAAATAAATGTATACCGTATATCCCATTGTATACGATTCTAACATAATAATTTGATCTAAATTAAAATTGTCACATGTCATTATTTGTTCACAACGCTGTGACGTATGATATAATGTATTTCACATCATTTAGGTGCAAGTATAATGTACATTCACTTGGATAATGATCCCCCCTGTTCAATTTAAATTGTGTGCACAACTTATTAAACGGTTTGAACGCGTCTTAATTTTATATCAATTATCTTTAACGTAGCAAGGTCACGTAATAATCACCGTCGATTGAAAAATGATTGCACAAGAGTGGGGGATACAAAAGTAATATTTGTGAATAATATGGATACCATTTTAATTAGTTCTTTGTATTGGGGTAACTTTCAGGAATGGCCTAATACACGGTCGCTGGTACAGTATTGATATTGAAAATATTGTCGATTTTAGAAATATTGGCGTACGTGCCGTTAACAATTGCATGAGTTTATTGGTCAATTATAATTTTTATATTAGCACAATTTCACTTCTAACAAGAATTACAGCACCAAAGGTTTGATTAGTAAAACATTATAATCATCACCGTTATTGATTTAAAGTACAATTGAATTATGGCTTTCGGCTACAGACATTTAATTTGATACATGACTTGGCAATTTTGGCCTACTGGATCCCATGAAATCCTTCTGTGAACATACCCAAATTGTACTAATTGTTACGGCGGCAAAAGATGATGGGAGCGGCCATGTTCGTGTAACTACCCGACATGCTCCGCAAATTCTGACGACTGTGCGATGGCCGAACAAAAAGACTCATCAAAGCGTCTACAAGTGCAGGAATGCATCATTCATCGATCACATGCTAGTAAAATCCGCACAGACCTCCAGCGTCCGCGTGAATAGTGGTGTACCCGATAATGTTTTCACATATGTCTTCCAAAGCAGAAATCTGAGTCGGGGTAATGTTATGCGAAATAAACAAGCTATTACGATGTATAAAGTAGGATAAACTCTATTCTAGTGTTGCATTGACCATTATAGGGGTCTGGTTATCTGTTATACCTTCAAATATAAAGAGATAATTCATACAAAGAATGAATTAATGTGGATTATGGTCACAGTTCACAAGGCCATTGACCAGAAACATGCAGGAGTGGTAGAAGGGGAGAAGGGAGAAGATAAATCGAAACGCACCAAGTTGACCAGAGGACTATCTGACCTATATGTAGGGCAATGGAAATTAAGACCACCGACCTTGACTTTGAAATTCCGACATCAGAATTGCAAAAATGTGTGTGTGAGTGGGAGGGGGGGGGGGGGGGGGGGGGGAATAAACATGGGACAATAACAAAATATATGGGGAGGGCCGAATGGGGACTCAATTCAAGGGAATTAGTAACATTGTCCAAATCCTCAAAATAAAATTTCGGTTTTTCAAAGTATTCAGATAAGAAAAACTCCTCCGGAGTTTTTCTTACCGTGTACAAAGTGAGTGCAGTGAGTTAGTGAATATCACTTTGCATTTTCGCTCATTACTTGGCCATGCAATGTCCATTTGACTTGAAATTTTCACACCATACCCTGTGGACATATGAGATAACAACAATATACATTGCATCAAACCTTCATCACTTTTTGCACATGTCAACAAAGTTACTAGATCCCTTTAAGGGAGGCAAAGCCTTCGACTGTGGAGGGGGGGGGGGGGGGGGTAGGGGTAAATGCCCAACTCCTGGCGCAGCCACAAGTTTATCCTGCGGTACGATTATGTCCACCTTCATCGGTACTACGATATTATACGGGTTCATTTGTGATAAGTGATTAAACTTGTCACGTACGTGGTCACTTGACTGGTTAAATATCCATTGTCAAACTAAATTATTAGATGTTTGAAAATGAACAAAGAAAATTGTGTTCTTGGTTAATTTTTCTTTTATATTATATACTACTGGTCAGTTTCTCTCTATTGGAAATAATTATCAAACGTTTGTCAAACTGTCCCACCCCCTAATAACTAAAGTATTAGTAAATCGAGCAGAGTTAATTTCGTAATCAGCGAGCTGATTTGTCCTCATCAAACATTGGTCAAACTGTCCCAACCCCTAATAACTTAGTATTAGTAAATCGAGCATATATTAATTTCGTAATCAGCGAGCTGATTTGTCCTTGTGGCACTGGACTGGTTAAAGCGATAAAGAATTTCATAATAATTTTATGTTTTTGTCGAATCATCCTTCCCATTATTTGATATTAAATCGATTATGGATACAAAATATAAAAATTATGAGATTTCTTCAGGTCACTGGACTGGACAAATTGGTATTTATTGTCGCGAAATGATTTTTTAATCAAACTCTCTTATTGGCTTATTCGATTATCAAAACGAGTACCGTAATGAAAAACATTTCGCGAGATTTGCATGTAAATTGCAAAGCGAGTGTCGAGTGATTATCCGTCGTGTCCTATACATAGGCATAGTATAGATCATTATTTTAAAACATATTTTTTTGGCAATGATTTTATTTACAATTATAATAATTGTAATTATACTATTGATTATGCTATTTATTTTATATGATATAGAAACAAAAACCAGTGGTATTTGTGTATCCAACATGAACATATGATAATGATGAAGACGACAAAGACGGTGATGACGATGATGATGACGACGACGACGACGAAAGTCAGGATTCCACTTTACCCCGAGTTTATGCTACCAATTATACAAGGGTGATTTTGGTTTGAAAGTCGATTGTGTACAAGAGTGTTGCTACCATAGATACAGATTGTGCTCGGGTTATTTAAACGGTAATCACGATAATTGTGTCAGTTTAAACTATATCGAGAGCAGTCCGTAGACTTTGTTTAATCATGCTCACGTTTTTTTTAACTGTCTGGAATTCAGCACTATTAATATATACACAATATTAGACAAACAAACGTCCTTTTCATTACATTAATAATGATAGTAATCATTGTCTATAAAATGTATAGTAATGATGATTATGTCTAATATAATCATCATTACTGTCATAATTAATAATTAATATTATGACTAGGGTGACTAAAACCACCATGCACTACACCACTAGCACCACTACCACCACCAGCACTATATACAACCACCACTATTGTTCATTATTTCCTTACCATGCATTGTCGTAAATGTGTATTTATCATGCATCCTTTCTTAGTAATCCCGAATAAATATTTGTAAAATCATATTACTCTATACCGTCTCGTCTTCTATCCGAGAGTCACATTCTCTGTCTGTGTGTCTCTGCGTGTGATTGTGTGTCTCTACGTGTGTTTGTGTGTCTATGCGTGTGTTTGTGTGTCTCTGTGTGTGTTTGTGTGTCTGTGTGTGTGAGTGTGTGTATGTGTGTGTGTGTGTGTGTGTGTGTTGTGTGTCTCTGCGTGTGCTTGTGTATCTCTGCGTGTGCTTGTGTGTCGCTACGTGTGTTTGTGTGTCTCTGTGTGTGAGTGTGTGTGTGTGTGTCTGTGTGTTGTGTGTCTCTGCGTGTGCTTGTGTATGTGTGCGTTTGCTTGTGTGTCGCTACGTGTGACTGTGTTTCTGCGTGTGTTTGTGTGTATGCGTATATGTTTGTGTGTCTCTACGTGTGTGAGTGTGTCTCTATGCGTGTCTGTGCGCGTGTGTGTGTGTGTGTTTGTGTGTCCCTACGTGTTTGTGTGTATCTGCGTGTGTTTTTGTGTGTGCGTGTGTTTGTGTCCCTACGTGTGTTTGTGCGTATTTGCGTGTTTTTATGTGTCTCTGTGTGTTTGTGTGTCTTTGCGTGTGTTTATGTGACTGTCTCTGTGTGTTTGTGTGTCTTTGCGTGTGTTTGTGTGTCTATACGTGTGTGTGTGTGTGTGTGTGTATGTGTGTTTGTGTGTCTCTGCGTGTGATCGCGTGTGTTCGTTTTCATTCTGGTTATGGTGTGGCAAGATTGACAGAACTCGTCTCTTTCCAATCATCAAATCCCGAGTATGACGTCTGTTCTTGATGATATTTAATTCAATATCGCCGCTATCTACACACCAGTATAAAATGAGAACCGGATGTGAAGGAATGCTCCCAAGGAGTGGATATAGTGCACACACTCTGGCATTGAAAGCTATATAACCGGGATAATAATACACCAGTGGGAAGCGCTTTATATAGAGATATTGTTTCATTTTATGCGTTAATAAATCGAACCTGTTAGTTGTTAGAATGTCGATTACGCATGTATAGGCTATATCAAACAAAATACATCATGAGATTTTTAACAATGACGCAGGTATTGCAATATTACTCTAATCAAACAACACCGATACAAACCATCACAAAACCTTGAATCTTTCGGATGAGTATTTTGTAATTGTATTTAATACAATAACACAATAATTATTCATCACTATTATATATCGGACGACGATTCGAGTCAAACATTAAATCCAGTAACTCTCCATCATACGTAGGCTACATAGCAGGTGCGCGGCGTTTGACCGCCAGTAATCGTTTAAAGGGATCTAGTAACTTGGGTAACTTTGTTGACAAGTGCAAAATGTGATGAATGGTTGATACAACGTGTATCATTGTTGTGATCTGATATGTCCACTACGATAATGTGTGAAAAAAATCACGTTGAATTAAGTTCTCATACGCGGGTGTATACGCGGGATTATTATGCAATATCAATGATGAGGGATGTAACTTTTGCGGATTTTGACATGGTTACTAGACTAGTAACACTGTCAAAATCCTCAAAAGTTACTTGGAACTCGAGTGATTCGCACTTACCTCATTGTATTTGTATTATCGATATAAAAATAGAACAGATTTTCGTTATTCCAAATTTATCTTCCGTTATGAAGATATGTATGGCTGAAATGTTTAGATTTGTAACTATCTACTAACTTTGTACAAAGTCAGTGCAATAAATTAGCGAATATCACTTTGCATTTTCGCTCATTACTCGGCCATTTCAGTCTTTCAGATCCTTAAAGGGGAACAAAACGCTGGCATGTTCGCCCAGTCGCCCACTGTTACTGATAATTGCATAAAGTCACGTTACGGTAGTCGTTTATTTACCATGTTTACTGGGTATCCTACTGATAATGAAAATCAATGTTTTGAGACCACTAACATCTGTTTTGACTGACCACTGGAGGTAAATACGGTAGCCTGTTTTCCAACGGTACCGCATGAAATGTCATCTGATGATCTGAGCGAGCACATTAACAAAAGCGGGTGAGGTAACATGCACTGTTGTTGAGTATGATGCTATGTCGGTGGTTACGTAACTCGCTTTTGTTAATTCTCGCTCAAAATGAAGGATCGTGTAGCTTTGTGTGATGGGCTTAAAGTGATCCATTAACTGTATATGTTTTCCCAAAAGTAATATATGATATTTCAATCATATACACATTTCATTGTGAGATTCTTGAGAATCCGAATTCGGCTGAAAGCGTCCATAGACACTTTTGCGGTATTCAATCTTAAATATCTCCATAATAAGGGAGAAATTACAAAAATAAAAACCCATTTATTTCTTCTGTTCCCATAAGCCAAACAACAAGGTACAAGAGAAGTGTGAAAGCTCCAAATGATTGATTTTGGTTGAATTTCACAAAGCAAATGGATCACTTTAATTAAAATAAGTACAGTACATCGCTACATAGAGAACTTTCAGAAACTTTCAGAAATGTGCCATACTATAAAACGATGTCGGAGTAACTTTAAATTAAATTATGGCCCATAAAGCTCACCACGATGATTTTATTTGACAAAGGCATATTCAATAAACCACGGTGAAGATATTTGTTTCACAAGAAGAGCGAGGATAAAGACTTGTGAATTAAGCGTGAAAAAAAGAAATTCTAAAATATACCTTTATTATAAATATTTTTCAAAATGAAATAATTTCAGCGATTGCTTTCTATACAAAATCAATGGAAACGCATGTATAAGCGATTGATGATGCAATTGTCTTGATTATATAAAGCAAACTCAATTAATGCACAGTCTTGGACTCAACTAAATGTACCACATAAAACAACACTGTATTGAAATGAAAACTGATATAGAGGAAACACATTCTAAAAGGTATCAACGTTTTGGTCTATGTGATCTAGATTAAAGTGCCCCAGACAACTTGTTGCCAAATCACATCAAATGGACATAGTCGTATACTATTACATAAAAGGGCAGAGGTTTTTTAATGCTCCAGGACCATATTCGTAAGGAGAGAGTGAGATGGGTGTTTAGTTAACTTTTAGCGAATTAAATTCTGCATAACATCTTGTATGTCGGAGCCCTCTCTATCATTTGTCTATGTGATGCCATATTATACTCAACCGAATAATAGTCCATATTAGTTTACATTTAGGCAATATCATTGCAAATGTATGTATTTATTTCACCTTGGATACGAGTACAATTATTAAAATAATATCATACTTTGGATAGGATCAAAAACTATTGTAGTATTGTAAAATAGGGTGTAACTAAATATGATGAACTATTTATATAGATTGGGATTTGATTAATCTAATCCCGTATCTTGTGCCAGCGGGCCACAATGCTGCGAGGAGAGTCCGACATGTCGGTCCAGTGCGCCAGCCCGTCGCCGACCGCACAGTCCTTCCCGCCAACCACGCAACGCCCGATCACCCGATGGCTCCGAAAGTGGTTGAGCCGAACGCACATCGAGAGCACGAAGCAGCATTCCGGCATGTCCGACAGGCGCATTCGGTCGATCGAGAAGGCTTCGTTGAAGATCGGAGAGCACGAGCGGCGCACGACCTTGGTGTTCTTGTGTTTCATCACCTTGCCGCAGCGCATGATGGTGATCTTAACGAACGTGTTGAGAACTGCAGGGGGGAAAACAAAATGGGGTTTGTAAATTTAACAACAAGATTTCTTAATTTACGATGGTCTTTCTGACTATTGTTCATCTTTAATTTGTATTCCAATTGCAAACATTTGCACTTGATTTACAGCTGAGGTTAACTGAGGTATTATACCTTCCTATATAACAGCCTAGTATTTAGAAAAAAAACAAAACGAGTTCATGAAAAACATTCCTAAAAACAAATTGGCAATTCCAGCGTCACGGACATTACAAATATGAAAAATGTATCGACTTTGCAAAACCACTAATAACATATGAACCTGTCCATACTGTAACTTTTACTTTTATTATAAAGCAATGGCCAAGTTGAATACATGTATACACTACAAGTTTGAGAACATTTGTCTCATTCATTGTTCAGTTATTTCACAAAATGTGTGCCGTCACGGACATTACATATTTTGGCAAAATATGTAATGTCCGTGACGGCACACATTTTCAAGTATAACCGAACGATGAATAAAGGAACTGTTCTCAAACTTGTAGTGTATATTAAACTTGGCCATTGCTTTGTAATCAAAGTAAAACTGACAGCATGGAGAGGTTCATCTATAAGTAGTGGTATTGCAAAGTCAAGAAATTTGTCATATTTGTTATGTCCGTAGTGACGCTGGAATTGCCCAAGTGCATACTATATATTACTGGTGCTTTCTATTACATATCAACCAACCGACCAACCATTATAGCAAACCAATTACTTACCCGCCCTTCCAACTTAATGGTCTCCCCATTTGCACGGTAGACGTAGCCAGTGGCGTAGCTACGGTTGGGGGGGGGGGGGGGGGGGGATAGGGGTCTTTGCCCAAATAGTTCGGAAAGACACACTGTGTCTTTCCGAACTATTGGGGCAACTATCTGTCAGATAAATACAAATAAAAGGAGTGCCCCCCACAAAAAACAACAACAAACAAACAACAACAAAACAGTCCGACCACGCTACGCCACGGATCGTAGCTTCTGTGTTTCAACGCGATCAATCAACCAACCAATCGACCATTGACCCTCATCGCGTGAAAAGCGCTATATTAAACATCAGCTATTATTATATTTGTTAAGGCCCTGTCACATATAGCGTAAACGTATGCCCGAGGGAGAGTCACATTTTCAATCCGTTTGTCTCCGTTCGTATGCGTTTCTTGTCCGTTCCTTGTCAGGCGATGTACGTTGTTCTATCCGGCAGAATGGTTTGTGCACAAAGCAATGGAGACGATATTCACCACCGGATAATTTGATTTCGCAAATTTTCTATTCGTCGGGCCCCGTTTAAGCTATCTGGTGATATGTGACCGGGCCCTAAGAACTTACTTGCCCTTCCAACTTCCTTGTCGCCCCATTCTGGCAGTCGCAGATTCTGTGCCTTCATGATGATCAGGTTGACCCTCTCTGCGTTCGGAAGGTACGTCAGGGATATCATAAGCTCACCCTTGTCCGCTCCCTCGTTTTCCTGCAAAATTAATGAAAGGCGGGGTCGATTCGTAAATCAGATGCGCGGTGCCATCTTGCGAACGCCCCGAGCACGGTGCATAATATAATACATACTGGCTCAATGTTATGCAGGCATAGGATCTGCATGTGCCTTCATGATGATCAGGTTGACCTTCTCTGCGTTCGGGAGGTACGTCAGGGATAGACCGAAAAATCATATCTATATTCCGAGGGTTAGGTCAACTGAGACTGTCTTGTTTCAGTTATCATTTTACACTATCTTATTCGCTCTCCATCGTGATGGAGGGGATAGTTTGACGTCATAATATTAAAGAACCCCTCCAGAACGAGATGGATTGTTCTGTCTACGTCAGGGATATCATCAGCTCACTCTTGTCCGCTCCCTCGTTTTGCTGCGAAATAAATGAATAATTAGTTCCATGACATGACGATTATTGGTCCGGCAGCAATTGCTAGGGAGACAATTGTTCTGTTATTACATTTTCAAAAACGAACGCAGATCTCCAAATTTCACTGTAGCGATAACGTGGCGATTAAACCTCGGAACAGTATTGTTGATATGATATCAATATGTACATAGCTGGATATGATATAGATCGACATTATAGATATATAGATATAGATACATAATGTAGACTTTCATTTTAATCAGGTTGACCTTTCAGCTTTAGGTATAATAGTTACGTCATCAGTTAGACCATCCTTGTTCGCCTCCTAACTTCCTGAAATGATTGAGTAATTTAACTGATTAAACAATCAAATGTTAGAAACAAATGTTCGCAAACAAACAAACAAACAAACAAACAAACAAATAAACAAACACACAAAACATAAACATAAACAAATAAACCAACAAACACACGAATATACAAAACAATCAAACTGACTATCACACGAAAACGTAGAATGCATTTTGCTTCAATAGTTTACCTTTTCGGGTTTCTCTAATTCCAGACTAATGACCTTCTCCGATCCCTTCTCTCCCGAGGGAGTTATCCCGAAGTCGTGCCCAGACAACTCGTACGTCGCTTTCCCGATCGACTGCGTGTGCGAGAAGCTGTCGTATTCGCACACGGTGAACATCACCGTCATCCCGTAGAGAGCGCACCGAACGATTCGGAAGGCGAAGTTCTGCTGGATGTCCGGGCTACGACTGCCTCGCTGGATAGTGGAGCTCATCGAGCGGCGTTTGTGGTCGGGCTCGAGGCTGAGCTTGACGAAGATGTCCCCGGTGCCCTGTAAAAAAAAAAAAAAAAAAATAATAATAATAATACAACATTTACCATCGTCGTATTCATGAAGGGCAGCATAATTATATAAGTTATTAAACAAAATCATTATCATCATCACTATACTTACCACCACCACTACTACCATCACCACCATCACCACGACCACCACCACCACTAAATGCACCACCATGACCATCAACATCATCATAATTGACATCATAATCGATCATCATCATACACGGACACGGTCATAATGGACCTCGTTGTCATCAACATCGTTATATCATGAAGCTAACTATTTAGTAATGTTGTCTTACCTCTTTAAGAACCACTGGTAGATTGGTTACATTGATGATGTGAACTGTCAGTAGCTCTAGTTCAGCATCGTAGCTGAGTTTGAAGGACAGCTTCCCGGTTTCATGCTTCTTGCTCTTCTGCCTCCACTTGCTCACTACTGAGGCGACCAGCTTCTCTTGCCGGTAGATATTCGGGTCAATTTTCCCGATGGCCGTTTCAATGTCAGCGCTGGTGGCCGTCGCCGCGTGCGTGAAGAGGTGCTCCGGGGTCGAGCTCGATCGCGATATGGAATACAGCGCCCTCTTTGAGTCCGGAGTGAAATCCAACCAGGTGCTGCTGCGCGGTCTCTCTTCGGACAGCGCGTAATGCAGCCGCTTCGGCTTCGAGTGCGCGTCTCCGGAAGCTCCCGAAGGTGTTGACGCGAACGTGCACTTTGGCTTCGCGTGCGAGTCGGAAAGACCCGAAGGCGTTGCCGAGAAGGTGCACCGCCTGTGCTGCTGATCGGGTAGCTCGATCGGGGACATCATTGGGATCATGTAGTTGGTGTTGTCGGACAGGGCGGACCCCAGGCCGGGGTAGATGATCCCGAGCCCTCTCTGTGGGTACGGCGTGGACGTGCTGACTCCCGAGGACGAACTATCATCGCTCTTGTCACCCTTTCCGAGACTGTCACCTGCAGGATGTCCATCACCCTGATGGCGCCTCGATTGAAGGCGCCTTATTAGGAAGAATACGAAAGTGAAGAAGACAACGAGGGCGAAAATCTCGACGAAATACACGGTTAGTGCTGCTGGGAGGGTCACTGCAACTATGTGTTTTTGATGTAGGGTCTCAGTAGTTGGCGAAATCGGGGAAACCGGTTTTGAAATGTGCAAAGCTTTTAACGGAGCAGATTCTACATGGACTTTCGGTTCTGTCACAATGTTGTTGGAGTGGGCAATGATCGGGGCTCCTATTGACACTGTGGATATGGTGGAAGGCTCAATATGTCGAACTGGAACCTGAACGCGCCGTTCTACTGCGGATGTCGGGCCAAATAAACCGGATGGTTGGTGTTCTGTAATGGAGGGACTAGGCGACTGTGGTTTGTTGTCAAGAGCAATCCCACCTTCTCGATCTTGATTAATTTCAACTTCTTTGCTCACGGCCTCAGTTGCTCCAACCGAATCGCTCGAGGAATACTGATGATAGTTCCCAATCGTGGTGTCTTTCCATTCTTGGTTCCCTGCATCATTCTCCTGCACATCTAGCCGGATGAGATAGTGAGAGAGTTTTGCACCTCCTTCAAGTTTCAAACCCTGTAAATTGAGCAAATATATTTTGGTTTTAAAAAGGTTATCGTTTTTTTGTTGGTACATGTAGCCCACAAACGAGCACAAAGCATAACTAAAAGAACGGATGCTCCATTCAATTACATAGAGCATCCGTTTGTTTAATCATCTTGAATTGGTGAAAGACAACATAAACAATAATGATTTTATTTTAACAACAAAAGGTATAGATTTCATTATCCATTCATTCATGCCCCTCTTTTTACCCTTGCAAGACAATTTTAGGGGCTGCTGCGAAAAAAAAACATACATTCGTACATATCCAATCACACTGTATATACATCAATAAGAGCAAACGCATTCAAATACACAGGTGTATTATGATAATCAAGATAATAGTCACAGATTTCTTCAAGACCATTGTCATGACGTCTTGTTATCCTGCACGCAGTATCAGCCAATTGACTTACAATGGTAAGTTCTTCAGTATTTAACATGATATCAAAATAATCAAGATTTTCAGTCATTTACCTTCGTTAGTACCAACAAGTGGCGGAGGAAGTCCATTCTCCTGAAGATAAATCATCAAACTGCAAACAAAAAATAACAAGAAACTTAATAGTATATAATCTGTTTGAAAACAAGTCGTGTCTCTTCATCAGGCCTTGCGAAAAAAGAGGGTGAATGTTATGTTCGTACACACCAGTACACAGTCTGTTCTTGATCGAACTGACATCTTCATTTGAATAATACTGTAAATTCTTAAGTAAAATAAAGAATGGGTTTACTGCACTTTCACAATGCGTAAGCAAACAAAAAGGTATCATCGTTGCGTTTCATTCTTTTGTTATAACATGTTAGTGGTTCTAAACAACTTGCCCTTTCAGTTTCATGGCAGGTTATTTTTTTATAGTGGGTTCTTAATTGGCAGCCGCTAGGTAACACACTTTAGGCTTGCCTGACATTGTTTGGGACCATTTCCCATGGCAATGAATAGCTACGCCTGTATAAATACACGTCGGTACATTTTTGTTCGTTCTCTTTGACTTTCTCTTATGTTGCCTAGATCTGCTTCAAAGGAAGGGGTAGTGAAGCGACGGAGGGGTGTGTGGGAGGACTCAGGGGCGTCGATCACGGGGGGGGGGGGTGGGGGGGGATGGGGGGATATATCCCCCCCCCCCCAATATTTGAGGTGGGGGGGGGATGGCCTGTATTATCATCCCCCCAATATTTGGGAGGGTAAAAAAAAAAAAAAAAAAAGTGTACTGGCGCATGTAATTCTGGAAGAGGCTACTATCGTATGTCTTATGTAGAAAGTCCTTACTCATTCATCCATAAGCACAAGAAGTGCGATCCGCCCTTTGGTTTTCTGCAAACTTGATTTCATTAATTGTGTTTATCTATAACACGCTAACTCAGAAACAAGTTTATAAAACGTGAAATTGATGCCTTAGGTATGCTCCAGATTGCACAATTTCAAGCCCCAAAATGCAAAAGCTTCCTACCGTGGGAGGAGGGACACCCCCTCCCACACCCACCCCCCCCCCCCCCAGGCGCGGATCTACGGGGGGGGGGGGGGGGGGGGGGGTTTAGGGGGTTTAAACCCCCCCTTGTGCTGCCAAGTGAAAATGTGATGTGCATATTATAGACAAACGCCATCATGGGTTTAACCCCCCCCCCCCCCCCCTTGGGCTGCCAAGTGAAAGTGTGATGTGCATAGATGCTCCGCAATAGATGCTCCGCAATGACGATGCTCCGCATCGTCATTGGGTCAAACCCCCCCCCCCTTAGCAAAATAGCCCAAAAAAAAAAATCGCCTCGCCGCTACGCGGCTCGGACTTCGCCGCTTCGCGGCTCGTGGATGACGCTCCGCATCGTCATTGGGTCAAAATAGCCAAAAAATAGCCAACAAAAAAAAAATCGCCTCGCCGCTACGCGGCTCGTGGACGATGCTCCGCATCGTCATTGGGTCAAACCCCCCCTCTTAGCAAAATAGCCACAAAAAAAAAAATCGCCTCGCCGCTTCGCGGCTCGTGGACGATGCTCCGCATCGTCATTGGGTCAAACCCCCTGATCATCCCCCCCAACCATGAGAAGAAATCGACGCCCTTGGGGAGGTGGTTGCCCCCCCCCCCCCCCACTCCCTTCCAACGGTTGGGAGCTTTTGCACTTTGACTTAATATTATGCAATCTCGTGCATACCTTGGAAGGAAATTTGACTTTGCATGTTTGTAGACGTCTGAGAAGAGGGTTATTACCACTTTTAAAATTTAAGGCACAAAGCAGCGCAGTCATGTTCGTATTACGGAATAGTACATGGCGTACATTCAAAGCCCTATGGGCGAAATGTTGTTAAAAGACATCGTATCACGGATAGTTATCATTTCTTGCCTTGGCTTTGGATTTATATTTTTATCAACCCGATTCGAAATTGTAAATTTTTTCATTAATAACGATTTTATGTTCATATTATGCCATATTCATGTTTACTTATACAATTCCACTATTCCAATATTAGAAATCAATTAGTTCATTGTAGTTGGGCAAACAAAACATAAACACCCACTGTCAACGCAACTATGTATCCTTAATCCTTAACAAATTGTTTCCGGCCTCGGAATGAAGGAAATTGCTCTTTTATCTATCGATAACAAAGGTAGGTGTTGTTATGTGTCACGGATTAAAGAAGTAACGCGGTTATAACTTCCTACTCTTTATACAAAGTAACACATAACGCGATTCCTACTCTACAGTCAGTGGGCCCTTATTTACTTATCGTGCAAAACAGTAAAGGACACTTGATTTCTCCACATTTCAGATAATTTTGAAGACAAGATGCGTGACTATCTTGTGATTTTCGTGTTGGTTGTCATCATAGTGACAACCGTAAATTGTCGTCAAGAACAGGTGTCAATAACAGGTAAGCTTACTACATATATTCTATGTTCTATTTGTTTGGTATTTATTAGCGAAGACATACATTCAAATACAGGTATAGGTATGCAACCATAACATGTTTATTATAAACTGCTTTTCGCTATCTATGTTAATAATGTTCAAGTTATGTTCCTATATTGTCAATATCGAACGCAATATTTTGAAACGCTTATAATATCATGTTTTAAGGATATCTTTTCTAGATCAATACCAAATAAATGTAAAATGATAAATGGAACCACTTTTTTCTTAAACTTTTTAAATGTTGCTTTCTGTGCAGGAATAGTATACAGTATATTTTAGAATAAACAAAGACAATGAAAGACATTGCAGTATTGTATTCGAACCCTAACTATTTAAAAAATGATCTTCACTCGCAGTGACGTGTGAATCGTTCGATTTTGAGGATAATTGATCATTATGAATACCACTCTTGTTATTTTTAAGGTCAACCATCTGGAAACGATTCAAAGTGATCCATTAACTTCGTAAGATTTTTTAAAAAGTAATAATTGAGACTTCGATCATTTGCCAATGTGATATAAGATTCTTCAGAATGATGTACGGTATATAGTTTCATAGAAAAAAGAACACTGTTTAGCAAGTAAAATACATTGATATCAGATTGTTTCACCTTCTCTGTCGGCAGAAGAAATGCCGATTGATTTTGACTAACATTCATACGAACGAAAAGCGTTTCGGGAACGCTGTCATTCAATCATAAATATATATATCCATAATTAGGAAGACATATGCTAAATCAAAACCTATTTCAGTATTATGTTATCATAATCCTATCAGCAAGGCACAAGGGAAATGTGAAAGCAACAAGTAATTTGGGTTGAGTTTGTCGAAGTAAATGGATTTCGATATAGGAATTGATGAGTATGTTAATGAAATAGAATGATATTTGATATGGAATAATATAAAATGATATGATATGATCAATTTTGATTTATGGATAGACTTTTTGGACACACACAATTACTAAAACAATCAAAATATATATTAATATTTGTAGGTGTTTGTAAACAATATGTGTTAAGCACTGTGTGCACCTTCTTCGTCTCATGAACATACTAATGGTTATTTGAACGAATTTATCAAAAGACTTATAATTTATGGAAATGTATATATTGTTGTAAATATTTTGTTTTCTCCGATTATTGCATGTAACGCAACAAATTTCCTTATGGAAAATAAAATCAACTTGAACTTGAACTTGAACTTGAACTTGATCACTTTAATCTCAACGTCGTGCTTGCGAATCGTTGGGTGATAAATGGAGATAAGTATACTGAATTATTATTCCTTTTTATCATCTTAGTCAACTGTCTGGAAAACGATTTGATGTATTTTGTATTGCTATTGGTTACAGGGAACTTGGGTATGACACGCCCATCACAAGACTGCCCAATCACGGACAGCGATCTAACTTTCCAGAGATGCCTCTCGCCTTGTCAATCGCTCACCTGCACAGACATGCGCAGAGAGCTACGATCGGGCACTCGGCCCTGTGTGCGCATGTGCGTCAGTGGGTGGGCGTGTCCGAAGGGAGAGTTTCTATTGGATGGCTATGCTGACGTATGCGTTAAGAAGAGGGCGTGTCGCACTAGACAACGGAACACGGAGGATTATGCATGCAGCTATCAGAACAGAACTATACCGGTAAATGTTTTATTGATTTGGTTTGTTAACGATGATGTTTTACTAATTGTGTATAATGTAACGATGGGAAGAAGTTTATTAAAAATCTTCGTCCTCATACATCTCCATCACTATCAGTATCATCACCATCACAATCACCATCATGATGTCATCGTCACCATCATCATCAACTTTAACTCCATCATCATCATTATCGACACCATCATCATCAACTTCATCATCATCATCATCATCATCACCATTATCATCATCATCGTCACCATCATCATCATCATCATCGTCACCATCATCATCAACATCGTCACCATCATCATCATCATCATCATCGTCACCATCATCATCATCATCATCATCAATATCACTATCATCATCAATGGGATCCTCTTATTTAGGCCTACCTTCACATTAACAATTTTAAAGGGTGGGGAGAAAGTTATGCCTGTTATGCCACGAAAATTACTTGGAGCTTCCTCGTTTCTCTTCTACTGTGTTGTTTAGCTTATGGTGAGAGAAGAATAAAATAGGGTTAGATTTTTTTCATATGCCCCTTTAGTATGAAGATATCTATCATTCAGCTCAAAAGCGTTAATTAACGGTCATAAACCTCATAAACGTCCGTTGTAAAAGCTGACGCATATTTTCGCTTTTTTAACCAGGAAAGCAGTGTTCTTTTTCAATGAAACTTTCACACATCATTCGGACATATCTTACAATGATTTTGGTACAGGATTGAAGTCTCAAATGTCATTTTGGGCAATATCTGACACTTTACAGGTGCACCTTTAAGTATATAAATATTTTCCTTCGGTACACAATTTAATACGTCAATCAATGAACGTCAATGTCTGTTAAAATAACATCTGTTTTATTTTTTATTTGCATTTCTTCTTCCTTTACCCACAGGTTAACACAAGTTTCCTAGAGGGTTCGCTCACATGCCGGTGTTTCGTCGACGGTCAGGTCAGGTGCCGTAACCCTTTCCCAGAAGTATGAGGACCTCTGGAGAACCGCCCGAGAGGTTGACCTCACGCCCATCTGTACATTAGAGGCCTTCTATTGCCACTTAACGGAGGAGTCAAGTAGCCACCAAAGTAGACTTTTCCCCTGTGTACTTTGTAAATTACCATCCACATCCTGTGCACCTAGTTGTGACATAGGTACAGGGGGGGAGGGGGGGGGCATGGAGGGCTTGCACCCCAATAAGTTTTGACAAAAGCAATACAAAAACATAGGGGGTAATCCTTTAAGAAATAAATCAATATCAATAGAGTGTTGCAAAAATCTGACCATGTTACACCACTGGCACCCGACTTTCGTTACTAATTTATACAATTTATTGCTGGTCAATTATCCCTATGTTTTGAGGTGAAAACAAATTGTCAAAGTGATTATAATTTAGAAAACTACCCCTGCATGAAACATTCATTAACATGGTGGGAAAGAAATGAAATGGATGGATAAAGGATGAATAATAATAACAACCAATAAATATAATTTTTTCTAAATGTAATCAAATGTTACAAAATATGTAAATATTGTGTGTCAACAGCTTTACTATGTACATTAATTTACAACAAATAAACACACATTGTAAACAAAGTGTTCTAAAAATCCTGTCTTTATTGTACTGAAAAGCTGCATTACAAGTTCCACTTGTGTGATAACAATAAGCCATTACAAATACATATAAAACATTTCAAAGGAAAATCCAGCCTGCATCATATTTCAATACGTAACCATTCCAGTTCAGAATTGACAACAGTCATTCCATCTACAGTCAAACCCCTTTATAATAAGTTATGTTATAACGAGGTACCCGATATACCGAGGAAATTTCACAGGCCCAGGTTCTATGTGTTTTGTTGTCTTTAAGACCTGATACAACACGATATCCAATATAAAGAGGTAAATTCAATGGACCCAACATGCTCATTTTAATCGGGTTTCACTGTACAGTACATTTGTTATTGTCGACCATAAAAACATAATTTATAAGAAACATTTCTACAGAAGACCTTTTCCATTCTCCCCTTTAGACATTTTATATCGCCATTCAATTACTAGCCATTTTCTAGACACGAAGTGTTATTTTGTACCTTCGTTAACTGTAGCATTGTCATATTGCACCATAATGGATTTTATCCTTCTTTCGGCTTCTTTCGGCATATCAAATAAATACAAATACCAAACATGAATGAATTAATACAAACACCAAAAAAAGAATGAATAATACAAAAT
>JBAMJV010013579.1:0-37395 GCA_037951105.1 Echinarachnius parma | reverse complement strand
CGGAATGTTCCACTCCCAGGGGATTTTAAATGCTATTGAGAGAAGAGTAAATATGTCCCAAGACGTAGTCAAGGGACTTATTTTCTTCACGAAATAGCATTTAAAATACTGAGGGGAACATTCCATGATTTTCCCGACAGCAAAGTTAACAGCTGTTTTATCATCTGAATTGCCATGTAACAGTGCCATGTAATATCCAAAAATATTACATGGCACCTCATGTACTGTATTTACTAAGTCAGGTGATAACATGTAATATTTAATTTCTTTTCTCCACACACACAGGGAACGCGGCAGCATGCTAAGGGCAGGGGGTGGAGGAGAGGGGTGGGGTTGTGGTGGTGGGAGTTGTGGATAGTTGTGGACTCCGATATGTGTCTTTGAATAACAATTTTTTAATACTAACGTAACGCTCTTCGGAAAAGATTCAAGTCCAATTCTGATTTGTTAAAGGAGGGTGGATTGGGTCGCTACTATTCAGCACATCAGTGCTGGGGCATAGCCAGTGAAAAACAAAACTAGGACGGGGGGGAAAAAATTAGTGGGCTATACGATCCCTCATACAGAGGCCTTGACGCATGAGACAACAAACTTGTTTTGCTTTCCTTTTCCTTATTTTCCTTTATTTTTATTTGTGGATGGGATGGGGCTGGTGAGGGCGGGCGGGTGAGGGGCACCATGCAGGGAGGCACGCATCATCACAGATAGGGGGTGCAAAACGTCCGTATTGCTCCCCCCCCTCCCCCCCCCCCCCCCCCCCCCCCGTTCCATCCGCCCTCACAGCTACATAATTGTCGATCACGCCACACTTGGGCGCCTGTGAAATATTCAGCATTATTGAATTCATCATCTTCAATCAAAAGAAAAAAGACAAATGATTCAGAGCGTTAAAAATGTATGTATTTGGATCCACATGTGCACCCATTGTACACATACGACGCGTCGTACTACCCGAGTCCCTATACTAATTGTTCATCGGACCTGGTGTACGTAACTACTTACACCCCTAAGGCAGGCCTAAATTGGGTATTATTGACGAGTTTGTGGTGTGCGAGATATCTATATAGGAAATATGTTTTTGTTCGCATCCCCTACATATTGATTTGAAACTGACAACGCGATTCCATAATATTTTAAGCTCGTACGTGTTGATCAATTGCGTTCGGAAGATCGGTCATTATTAAGATAGCTGCAGTTTGTAATAATTCTGGCCTACTTATTAAATGAGGATATCGTTATGGAAATGTATCTGCCGGACTCTTAAATGGAACCTATAGTGTGCTATGTAGAAGCCTAAATGTGACATTCCGCGAGAGAACCTGGACAAATTATAGTTAATATAAAGCGATTTCAATAACTTGATTAAGAGGATTCAGTCCTAAAGCAGGTTTGTATAGCACATTTGTTCATATATAATAACCCATTACTTGTCTTGATAAATAAGTTTAATCCTGAACATGATAACAAGTTATATGTTCAGATTAATTTAAAATGAATCGAAATGTAAATATTATTGAGATGTTTGTTACACATTATTACAGTCATGACGGGTAGTGTACATTAAAGGAATAATTATTTTGTTGTAAAATTGTTCTCATATTATTGTTTATATATTTTAAATGATTATATAATTCATATAAAAATTATATTCCCCAAAACAATAATTGAGACATCAATCATATACCAATATCATAAGAAGATTCCTGAGAATGATATGTGAAATTTTCATAGAAAAATAATTATGCTGACTATAGCGAGAACAGGGACAATCAATGTCTGATTTTATCCCAATCATTCGTGTGAAGTACCAAAATGTTAATACTATGGACGATTAAGTACTAGTATCCGAATTGGGATTATCTTGACTACGGTCGAAAGCGTCTATAGGCGTCTATAGACGCTTTCAAATTCAATCTTAAATGTCTCAATAATTAGGGAGACATTTGAACAATAAACATAACATTTCATTCTCCTGTTACCGTAAGCTAAGCAACAAGGTACAAGACAAGTGTGAAAGCTACAAGTTATTTTGGTTAATGGATCACTATTGCAAAAGATTATAATAGCGCACCATGTCCACGGTATACGGGATTGTCGATATATCCTGCCCAGCGCCAGCGGCGCGGACAGATGCGGACATTGGGAAAGTTACCGATTTAAATTAGATTGCAAATTATAGCTAATTAATTATGCAAAAATTGTATTATTTATTTATTTTTTGTTGTATTTTTTGTATTTTTCTTTATATGGTGATTCTTATGAATCAAAACTGTGTTCCTGGTACAATATACATGGTAAGATTATATAAATTTACACAGTCCCTGATAAAACAACAGGTTAATCATGAAAATTGATTTAGTTTTACCGTTTTCTATGTTTTTCTTTGTTTTTAACTTTTCTTTGTATTTCTTTGTATCATTCTTTATATATTGTATTGTTTTATGCAAATGAGAATGAAATAGGTTTTATTCACCATGCCAAATGGGAATACTAACAGTACATGTGAAAAAAATGGGCATAAAACTGCAATATAAAAGGTGCATCTAAAAACTCTGTATGTTATATAAGGAAGAAATACACACAAAAAATGAATTTTCAGTGACATGCGATCGCAAAATGTTACTCCAGAATCATTGACGCGGTGTGCGCAAATCGGTACCAAAAGTTTCGCAAGACTCTAAGGAAAAAAGTCATGAGGTGGCATCGTAAGACATCTAGTGTTAAGTCTATTGCGAAGAACGCGAAATAGCGGAGGGGGGGGGGGCTAGATAATCAGCCCCAGTTCTTTTAGCCGGAGGGGGGGGGGGGCTTGATGAAATGGAGGGGGAGATCATCATTCTCTGCGAGCTTAAAATGGCATTTTCGCCAGGACTACGGCCGGTGTCCGCGCGAGTACTGCGGGCTCCGCCGGGATTTTCAGGGTTCGGCCGACGTCCGCAGGGCACCGAAACCTGCTCCCAAATCAGCGATTTTCAAACGCCGAATTTTGAGGTCGCAGAGCTCGTAAATACGTAGATCGCCCGTAGATCCCTCGGGCATCGGCAAACATTCGGTCGATATTCGGCCGACAATGCGAACATTTTTGACCATTTTAGGCTTATTCGGACGGACACGGCAGAGCTGCGCGATCGCCGCACGGCCTCCTTGCGATACTTGGCCGACCTATACTCCCGTATCCCGCGCGACTTGTACAAAGTCGAGCGTGCGTCGGACTGCCGACGGGCGGCCGACGTGCGGCCGTCGGGCGGCTTCTACGGGCCCCAGTCGGGTTCCTTCTTTGAACTTAGGAATTTAGCCTCTGGGGTATATATAGCGTTCCTTTTTTCTCGCTGTTGGATGGTTGGAAAAGCCGTCTTGTCAGAGCGCCGGAATCACTGTCTTGTAGTCAGTATGCAGCATCTACGTCATCCCATACCCCCACAACGGCCTACATCAGCTCCATCACCGTGAGAAGTTTGTGGTAGCTGAGCTCCTGTTTGAAGAGTTGGAGGTTAAAGCCCTGGTTGCAACGGCGTGCACTGCTCGGAGAATATGACACCCTGATGCAAGAAATATTGCGTGAATCACATGGCGACTTCAAAAACTTTATGCGCATGGATGTTGCAATGTTCCATGAGATGTTGCTGAGGGTGTCGCCCAGGATCACAAAAAACTCCGACGGCCGCCTACCGCTAAGCCCAGGACTTAAGTTGGCAGTGACGCTGCGGTTCCTGGCAACAGGGAACTCGTACACTAGCCTTGGCTATAACTTTCGAATCGCACACAACACAGAGGGTTGGCCTCGTAAAAATTTGCAGTTACTTCTTCCATGAATTTCAACGAACTCACATGGGGCCTATTTGCTTGTTCCTCGTCGAGGTCCTCTCCCCCATCCGGTGCCATCTGTGCATCAGACTCAGGCTCTCGCGCCACCCCCTTCTTGGAAACGGATTTCCTTGCCCCCTTTGACTTTTTTGGCGGCATCGTAGTACGGTTTGAAAATAAAAAAATTGTACTCTTACTTTACCCTGTTCTATTCTATCTCTCTCTAACCTCAGAAATGTATCCAGTTATTGTAAAATGCTGTATACATTGTATACTATATATTCGAGGCGCGGACGCATCGGACGGAGCCCGCCCGTGTGTCACAAGGAGCCCGCCCGGTCGTTGCCCGGGTGTCGGGCAGGCACCGCCCGACTCCCGTTTGTTTACTAACGGGCGCCGAGCGATTTATAATATATCACTTATGTTCAACGGGCGCCTCCCGAGCTCCGTCCAATATGTGACAGCGTATATTTCAAGCGAACAATACACTCGACTCCCTGGCGGATTTGAAATTCGGCGACTCTCTGGCGATCTATACATTCGGCCGGGGTCCGTTTGATTTGTGACGCAGGCTTTATGAAAAAGAAAATATGAAATGTGTTTTGTTTTGTCCACAGTCTGTCGAGGTAGCACTTTTGAATAGTTCCGAAAATAGCCAAATAACAAATATTTTGAAAGATTCCGACATCTTTATCGGCCAAAATATTTGATACACTTGTTGAATTATATTTATTATGCAAACATATCAATGAAATGTTAGTGCAGGACGTCAGCACTCTAGTGATATTTAGCCTTAATTCACCGCCCGTTCGCCGCGCTCCGTTGGGCTGAAGATTGGTATAAAAGTCTGCATGCCGTGCACAACCGCCGCCTCATAATTCATTTGAAACATTTTTAGAACAAAATTCAGGAGGACGAAATTGAATACGTTTGACTAAAAATTAACGGTACAATGACGAATTTGATTGCGAGAGAACAAAATTGGGTGCGCAATGACGACATCGAACATTACATATGACCTACGAAAGATTTTCTGGACGAAATTGAAGTTAACAATTAATGACATTGAATGACGATTGTTTGAAAATGGATGGGAAAACCTATAGTATCCGTATTTGAATTATCTTGGCTATGGTCAAAAGCGTCTATAGGCGGTTACAGACGCTTTCAACTTCAATCTTAAATATCTCAATAATTAGGGAGACATTTGCAAAAAAACATAACATTTCATTGCATCCTGTTAGCCAAACAACAAGGTACAAGACAAGTGTGAAAGCTACAAGTTATTTTGGTTAATGGATCACTTATATCCATTCAGAAACATAATTTATTTATTGCAAAAGGTTATAATAGCGCACCATGTCCACGGTATAAGGGATTGTCGATATATCCTGCCCAGCGCCAGCGGCGCGGACAGGTGCGGACATTAGAAAAGTTACCGAAAACATCCATTTGCCAACCTTTTTTTTAATCAATATTATTGAATTAGCATGTAAAGGGCTTGTGTGGTAAAACCCGAACCTTAATAGTGAAATGCAAAAATATTGGGGTAAATCCAATGAACGCCGTCAGCATTTTGTTAATGGTAATGAAAAACGGAGTGTTGAATTCGAAAGAAGAGGCAATTTTTAATGGCATAGTAAACTTTATTTGGTGAAAATCGGTTCAGAAATGGCGGAAATATCAAACAATATATCCGATCGTAATAAATTTGGGCCCACAAATTATTCGATGATTGAAAAAGAAATTTGTTTAAATGCCTACACTTTTTCAAAATCGTTTAAAAATAGTTTTTAAATAGTTGTTGATGATTTCTCTATTTGATCATTATTTCAACAAAACATCACATGCATAATTTCGTATGAAAAAAGGTTAAAACAAATGCCTTTTTAGAGAGCGCCCTCTTGTGTTTTAATGGCTCTGTTGGATTGATAACAGGATTTTTACTGAGTCGTTTATAATTTTCTATACCTTTCGAGCATGGTGGAGTTATAACTACTAGTTTGTAATGTACTGTGCAGGTTTGGGTTACTACAGTTCAGCCTTACCAAAACTGTACTACCCCTTTAAGTTCAAGATTTGTTAATATGTGACCCGTCCTACGTAGAAGAACCAGAAGTCGACAAAGTTGATTTTCTGGATTTGTATTTAGTTCGATTCAGCAATATCTAAGCTTTAATATGATATAAAGTTTGTCTCATAATGATTCTGCAACGCGTAGTTATTGACGCTTTTCTAAGGCAAATATTGAACGGTCTGGAAATAAGATGCCGAGAAAATAGCTCAAGAAACTTTACATCCATTTCGAAAGTGAAATTAGCGTTTTAAGCAGGCCATAAATGAACCGATTGCATGAATAGAATGTCGTAGCAACCTTTATTCAATTTTCTTGAAAACTTGCATATCAGTAAATATGTATGATATACACCTTCCCTCCAGAAACTGTTGAATATTATCCATGCATTGTAGAGATATGAACAGATTTAATTACAATTTAAGTGGGTTTGGAACGATAAACTGTACACATCGAGCACATGATACAATAGCGAGCACTTTCAGGTAACAAAAGGGATTCCGCTCTGGCTCTGTTTATTGTTCGATTAATCGGTATTGACTGGCAGTTTGATTTTAGGAATGCAAACTTGCGTCTGGTGCGTAATGTAAAAACTATTACAAAGAACAGTATGTTGATACGTGAAAAGTAAAACGGGGTATCGAAGCTAGACATTTTGGAGGGGGAGGCCCCAGGTACCAAAGGGGGAGGGGGGGGGGGGGGGATCCGTTGGTACAAGGTTTGTTTTCGTTCTTTTGGCGGGGATGCCCGGGGATGTCCCTTAGACAATTTTGAAACAGGTGTCTAAGTAACGGAGGCGAGCCTCGGTCAACTTCAAAATGAGGGTATATAAAAGAGTGGGATTGTGCTTTAGCCAACTTAAAACAAGCTCTAAATAGCGTTTTTTGTTTTTTTGGGGTGGTGTGGGGGGGGGGGGGGGAGGAGTATGCCTTATTATAACATTATTATGAATACTTAAATATTTAGTACGACAAATTAATTCTACATACGATTAATGAATGTTATGTTACAGGGCCCAATTCTTTAATCTATATAATACTCACACTCAACCAGTGGTGTACATAGTGTATGAGGTTGGAGGGGGGGGGGGGGGGGGGGGGGGTTTGCAGTTAATTGGATAGGACTTGGGTCGTATTGTCATAAACATACTTTGTCAAACTCAATAGGGCCACTATACAATGGAGGCCATTTGGATTACTAATCTCCGTGCAAGCGACCGCGCAGTCAATAGGGATTAAAGAATCTCGATGTGCGCTGGCCGCTCTTGACGGCTACCGAGATTCCAACTTAGCACAAAGGGGTTGTTAAGAGGCGGAGCTTAATATCGATCGCTTTTAGTGGCAAATAATTTTGGAACGCAAACTTTTCAAACCTGCAAAAAACATGCTTCAAAACTTGCTTAATTTTTACCTTTCCACTGGATATTTTTACTGGATATTTTGCGTACCGGTAGAACAGATATCAGGGAAATGCATGAGGCAATAATATTTTTTTTCACTTTTTCATGCAATTTCAAATCAATCGTGATTTCTGAGGTTCGACATCTTGCGACTTCTGGCTCCCCTGCGGATGGCGAGGCACATATATTCTCATCATATGTTTTATTCCCCCTTAGAAAAAAACAACTACGTAGGATTACACAATCTCACACAATACTTGATAACATAATATTTACTAGCGAAATTAATAACAGGTTAGTTGAATATTGTTTCATGATATCACTGACAATTCTTCTTCTTCTTCTTCTTCTTCTTCTTCTTCTTCTTCTCGTTATTATCAACTACCCATATTATTACAACGATTAATATCATCACCTTCCTTATTATTAGTAGTATAGTAGTAGTAGAAGTTAATTATTATTATTATTATTTGTATTATTATTAATATTATTATAGTTTTATCATTACATTTGTAAATATCACTTTATTTATTATCTTATATCCGATTACTTAATCAAGGTTAAAGCGACTGTTTAATAAAACAAAACATGCCCACTAATTCCTAGTTCCTGTGGCTCGGATGTACTCATATTTTATTAAAAGAAATAATTTGTTAATTCATGACAATAGCATTTTTGACAGACATTTACCAAACGTTGATAATGATGACCTTCATATATCACGTTCATTAGGCATAGGTACGCGCAACACACCCTTTTAACTCTTCAGTTTGTTATGGCACGCGTAGCATAAACAAATATCCCCTTTTGTATCAAAGTCAATAATTGCAACCAAGAGAATGGGCTTTTAGTCTTTGGTTTAACGCAGGGTAACCTTTCCTTTTGTTGCCCTACATATTGCAATGCAAGATACACAATTAAATATATTTAGATGCAAAACGTCCCTTTTTTATTTTATAAAAGCCGGATAACATTATTGGAAAACGCCCCACAGACAAAATACGAACAAATATGCTGTCTTCATCTACCAGTTGAAAACAAAAATATTACCATAACTGATCTAATAATGTATACATTTGGACAAAAACTGTTTTTAAATTGACTATTTGAGCAATGATCGGAATTAAAAAGTCTTTTAACAAGATTAAATTCTACCACATAATACGCTGCTTGCAAAAGCATATATCCAAGCAGAGATGTGCGAACAAGCGCGAGATGTAGGCTCAATCTCAGCGGCATTCAGATGGCGTGAATTGAAGTTTCATTTACCGATACTAAGGTTCGTATTTTTCCACTCAAGCCCTTATCTATCCTATGTTAACAATATTGATCGATTAGTTTGGCCAATGACGATGCTTTCGTTATTTTTCCAATACTGTTATTGTGCTCTAAAGACATCCTGCATTGAAATAAACGAACTATTGGTTGTCTGATTGTCTCAAATCATTAATGATAACACAAATTCCGGTATATCTATTATATCAAATTGATAGAAAGTATAGTTCCAAACAGTTACGTTATGATGTCATAAATTTGAAAAGAATATATAGATATATTATTGTGGCACGATTGGATGGTCTCTTGACTTCTTGTCTTGAAACATAATTTACATGAAGTTTATATATCAATATTTGTATATAGTTCAACAGAACATTACGATCACACCTGAAAACGGCACCGAACAAAATTGTACACAATTCAGGTACCATATTTGTGCTAATTTCCACACAGTTCATAATTATATCATACATTTTTATCAAACATATCATACATTTGTTTTACAAACATAAAAGAAAATTACTAAAATACTTGTTATAAATGAATGAAAATGAGATTGGAATCGAACCCGAGACTTTCGAATTGCTAGACCTGGTGCTCAACCATCCATCAACAAATACATGGTTAAAAGTTCGTTCTCAGAAATGTATTTCAGAGAAGTATGACCTAATTACATCAACCATGTTCCCAAAAGAGCCCCTCCCCAAGCAACAACAACAACAACTAACACAGCAACAACAAAAACAAATATTATTCATTTTCTTTATGCTACTACGTCATATTTAGTTTGCTATAATTGGACGTCATTGTGTGCATGGTGGGTATGTTGGTAAAGTATTATAGTACTTTGCCAAGCGATGAAAAATTGTATTGTTATTTGTTCTTTTATTGTTTAATCTTTTTTTGCATGCCACCTAGCTCAGCGGTGTAGCCATCACTAGCTAGTGTCAAAGCAAATGATTGAATGAGGGGAGGGGGGGGGGGGGGGGTGGTTATCAGAAGGGCAGTGTGCATTTGGGGCAAACATAACGTGCATGTGGTATATCATGTAATATTTAATTTATTTTCTCCACACACACAGGGAACGCGGCAGCATGCTAAGGGCAGGGGGTGGAGGAGAGGGGTGGGGTTGTGGTGGTGGGAGTTGTGGATAGTCGTGGACTCTGATACGTGTCTTTGAATAACAATTATTTAGTATTATAGCCAGTGAAAAACAAAAATAGGACGGGGGAGACAAATTAGTGGGCTATACGACCCCTCATACAGAGGCCTTGACGCATGAGACAATAATAACTTGTTTTGCTTTCCTTTTCCTTATTTTCCTTTATTTTTATTTTTGGATGGGGTGGGGCTGGGGAGGGCGGGCGAGGGGCACCATGCAGGGAGGAACGCATCATCAAAGATAGGGGGTGCAAAACGTCCGTAATATTGCCCTCCCCCCCCCCCCCCCCCCCCCCCCCTCGTTCTATCCGCCCTCACAGCTACATAATTGTTGATAACGCCACCCTTGGGCGCCTGTGGAATATTCAGCATTATTGAATTCATCATCTTCAATCTAAAGAAAAAAGACAAATGATTCAGAGCGTAACAAATGTATGTATTTGGATCCAATGTGCACCCATTGTACACACACGACGCGTCGTACAACCCGGGTCCCTATACTAATTGTTCATCGGACCTGGTGTACACCCCTAAGCCAGGCCTAAATTGGGTATTATTGACGAATTGGTGGTGTGCGAGATATCTATATAGGAAATATGTTTTTGTTCGCATCCCCTACATATTGATTTGAAACTGACGACGCGATTCCATAATATTTTAAGCTCGTACGTGTTGATCAATTGCGTTCGGAAGATCGGTCATTATTAAGATAACTGCAGTTTGTAATAATTCTGGCCTACTTATTAAGTGAGGATATCGTTATGGAAATGTATCTGCCGGACTCTTAAATGGAACCTATAGTGTGCTATGTAGAAGCCTAAATGTGACATTCCGCGAGAGAACCTGGACAAATTATAGTTAAGATAAAGCGATTTCAATAACTTGATTAAGAGGATTCAGTCATAAAGCAGGTTTGTAGAGCACATTTTTTCATATCTAATAACCCATTACTTGTCTTGATACATAAGTTTAATCCTGAACATGATAACAAGTTATGTGTTCAGATTAATTTGTTTTAAAATGAATCGAAATGTAAATATTATTGACATGTTTGTTACACATTTTTACAGTCATAACGGGTACTGTACATTAAAGGGATAATTATTTTGTTGTAAAATTGTTTTAATAGTATTGTTTATATATTTTATATGATTATATACTTCATATATTCCCCAAAACAATAATTGAGACATCATTCATATACCAATATCATAAGAAGATTCCTGAGAATGATATGTGAAATTTTCATAGAAAAATAATTATGCTGACTAGCGAAAACAGGGACAATCAATGTCTGATTTTATCCCGATTATTCGTGTGAAGTACCAAAATTCGGATACTATGGACGATTAAGTACTGGTATCCGAATTGGGATTATCTTGACTACGGTCGAAAGCGTCTATAGGCGTCTATAGACGCTTTCAAATTCAATCTTAAATATCTCAATAATTAGGGAGACATTTGAAAAATAAACATAACATTTTATTCTCCTGTTACCGTAAGCCAGTCAACAAGGTACACGACAAGTGTGAAAGCTACAAGTTATTTTGGTTAATGGATCACTTTAATCCATTCAGGAAAATAATTTATTTATTGCAAAAGATTATGATAGCGCACCATGTCCACGGTATACGGGATTGTCGATATATCCCGCCCAGCGCCAGCGGCGCGGGAAGGTGCGGACATCAGGTGCGGACATTGGTAAAGTTACTGAAAACATCTATTTGCCAACCTTTTTTTTCAATCAATATTGTTGAATTACTATATAAAGGGGTTGTGTGGTAAAATCCGAACCGTATTAGTGAAATGCAACAATATTGGAGGAAATCTAATGAACGCCGTCAGCACGCCAGAAAGATTTGGCCTAAATTCACCTCCTGTTCGCCCCTCGATCTCCGCGCAGCTAGCGCTGGGCTGAAGATTGGCGACAATCCCACATGCATGACATGCCGTGCACACGACCGTGTGTTAACCGTGGTATACGCTGTTGAATTGATCTGTGGTAAACATAATTGTCTAATTTCGTACCTGATAATGCTCAATTGGTGTTAAAGAGATCCATTAACGTTGTCAAATTCAACCAAAATCACTTCTGCAGAATGTTTTGCTTATGAAAAAGAAAAGATTAAATGGGTTTTGTTTTGTCAACAGTCTGTCGAGGTAGCACTTTTTAATAGTTCCGAAAATAGCCAAATAACAAATATTTTGAAAGTTTCCGACACCATCTTTATTGGCCAAAATAAGTGATACACTTGTTGAATTAGATTTATTATGCAAACATATCGATGGAATTTTAGTGCAGGCCGTCAGCACTCCGTTGATATTTGGCCTTAATTCACCGCCCGTTCGCCCCGCTCCACTTGGCTGGAGATTGGTATAAAAGTCCGCATGCCGTGCACAACCGCCTCATAATTCATTTGAAACATTTGTAGATAGTTTATTAATTGTCTCCTCAACACAATTTCTTATACAAATTAAAACGTTTATTTGATGGGAGACTTTGATATTGATACACTTTTACCTTTCAATGTACTAATTTAAGTCCAAGATTTGTTAATATACTCTCATCATAATGCTTTATTCCCCCTTATGAATAAACCAACTACCGTAGGATTACACAATTATCTCACACAATACTTGATAACATAATATTCACTAACGAAATTGATAACAGGTTAGTTGAATATTTTATATTGATATCACTGACCATTTGCCTTTATTTATGATAAATAAAAAGAGTACATTTCTCATTCAAAATCGTCCAAATATAACAATAAAAAGGGAAATAGTGTGACCAAAAGATTGAATCTCTTAAAATTGAGTTGAGCCATGAAGAATGTCAATTAATAAATTGGACGTTAATCAATTTTTATAAAAAATTCATTACTTGTTATTATAATAAAATTATTACTTTTTAATATAATAAATACATACCCCTTGTTCGGTCTAAATATAATAACAAGAATAAGCCCTAAACGCCCCTGGATTACCCACAGTATGTGAACATTAATATATACCCGAAATTGTTTATTCAAGAAATCATCACGACACCCCTGAAATGAAAATCATCAGAAATAAACACAATATCCTAATAATTATGAACTTCTATAATTCGTTTATCCCATAAATTAATGATAAGTATTAATTTACAATTGAGAGTAATGGGAATAATTATAATAAGTTATTCTGACAAACTATAAACTCAATTTTTGATCCTAAGGAGAATGTGTACAAATATTCATGAAATTGCTTCCCCGTTGTGTTATATTTTAGATTTATCCCCCACAAGTGGATTTTTTCTAATACAGTGTATATTAAAAAAGGCAAAAGTAATTCCTATACATAAGAAAGATGATCTCTCTCAAATGATGAATTATAGACCAATTTCTTTATTATCGAGTATATCTAAAATATTATAAAAAATTGTACATACAAATAAATAAAAAGGTAATTTTTTAATAGTAATACCTAATCTATATCGATTTAGAAAAGATCATTCAACTGGTTATGCAATTTTGCAATTATGTGATATAATTACTAATTCATTCGCTATGAAAGAACACATTGTAGGAATGTTATGCCATCGGGACTTTTCAAAAGAGTTTGACACTATTGATCATGGAATATTGCTTCATAAATTAGAAGCTTATGGATTTAGAAGCACCGTTCGTTCTTGGTTTAAAGACTATTTTAATTATAGACAACAATTTGTTGATTTTAAATGTAATTCGTCGTTAACTTCAACCAAAAAAAATGGAGGGGCACAAGGCTCAATTTGAGGTCCCTTGTTCTTTTTTTATTTATATTAATAACATCGTAAATATATCACCACTCTTGAAACTTTTAATTATGAAATAGACAAATTATTTATTTGGTTTAGATGTAATAAACTATCTGTAGATACAAGTAAAACCAACTTTATATATTTTAGGAGTTGCACTCTACACACGAGCTTGCTGCTAATACATGTATTAACATGATCCCTATATTGTACAAACAGATTCAGTAAAATGTAGGTGTAATAATTGATTCTAATTTGACATAGCATCCCCATATGAATACTATTTGTACTCTTATTTCTAGAGCTATAGGTATTTTATATGAATTGAAATATTTTCTTTAAAAAAGGACACTCATTGCGACATATAATGAATTCATACTTCCTTATAATTATATCACATTGTAACATAGCATGAGGAAATAGCTGCAGTTTAAATAAAATTAATATAATATTTCTTCTTCAAAAGAAAACATTACGTTTATGAATTATGCGCCCATTCACATTTTTATTTTAGCAAACAAAGATTGTATATTTCATGAATTTAAAACCCTGAAAAAATTATATTCACACCTTCCAATCAGCAATATTTATGTATACATTTTCAATAAATATACTTCCAAAACCATTCAATACCTTATTCACATATAATACTTATATATACCCAACCCGACATTTATCTGACCTTCACCTTAATAATCCCAAAGTTTTAATAGCCCATAGATATATAAGACATCATGGACCCGACATTTAGAATAATCTACCCCAAAACATAAAACAATGTACATCCCTTTATTTTGGGGGGCATACTAGCCATAATATGCTGACAATGGTGCGAAGGCTAATTAAAGGGATAGTAACTTTGTTGAGTGTTGACATGTGCAAAAAGTGAAGAATGGTTGAAACAATGTTATTCTTGTTATCTGATATGTCCACTGGATATTTTGAGAAAATTTCAAGTTAAATGGACGTAATATGGCCAGACGCCGAGTAATGAGCAAAAATGGAAAGTGATATTCACTAACTAATTGCACTGACTTATTTACGATTACGGTTACGACTATCCAGTGGATTGTTTAAAGTGTAGATTCATTGAAAAACACAACATAACTTCTACAGATAGCTAAGATCATTATAGAATATGAATATATTACTTTTCAAGCACTCATTCGTCAGAGAAAATACGAATGGGCAATATATACACCGTTTCAACTACCGATTCAAGCGACTTGGCGGAGACCGTAAACATGTCTTTCTGGTGACGTCACGCCAAGGGGATTGAGCAGAAACTGCTGATATGCGTGTTATACCGCAAGTTTCGTTATTTTAAAAACTATTTTCTGAGCATTTGGGTGATTGAAATTTATTGTATAAATAGTACAATAACTTATATTCGTTGTTACTCTTTACTTCACACTGAAGGACTCACAAACAACAACTAAAGCCAATAATTGCAGTTTTGGTGGTTTATTGTGTCGATTGAGCAACAAATGCCATCATAATAAACATTCCTTTCAAGGAATGTGAAAAGTAAGTTAATCCATCAATCAATACAACAATCACAAATATTAGTGATAAACAAATACAAATTATATTTCCCAACTGGGCCAATCTACTACGCCTTGAGATGATTAGGGTAATCCAATCTATAATTCATAATACTAGGCGAGACCAAGGTCCCAACAATTCTTATCCAATCATGCCTTGATCCCAGCCAGTGATCCCTATTAAAGGCCTTCGCGAGGGAACTCACAAATCAAAACCATCTCCTATCTGTTTCCGCTCCCAAGAGAATGTCACTGACTGGATAAATCGTTCTCTTAGAATAACAGGGAGGTACCAAAATCAATAAACAACTCCATCCTCGCGGAATTAAATGACCTGTCTCGCTATCATTTCCAAATCCACAAAATAATTAACTCAATAATCCCTACATTCATCTCAAGTCGCCTCAATACCACATCATAAATATACTATCAAACTGGTTGGCCTATATAAAGCGGCCTAATATATCATATTACCGCCCTAAGACTGTGATCACGGTATAACACGCAATATCCGAGATCGCGTCCCAATAGTTCTGGAACCGTCTTTTAAGGGTGAACAACATCCAAGCAGGAGCGAAAAAACACCGCCCGAAACCCCAGAAGGGGAAAAATGGGTCGATGAAAAAACCCCTGCGGACCCCATATTATGGGCAACCAAGCATACACTCTTGGATGTTGAAATACACAAATGAACAAATAACATTATTGCATCCATTATCATTTCATATGGACAACTCTAATGTACGGCGAATTAACAAAAGTATAAATGCATCTTAATATATGTTACACGAAAACATCAGCATGTATGATCTTCTACATTTTATCGTATATTCTCTAAAATACAAGTTCTATAATTTCATCCTCTCGATTTATCTTAAACAAATATTTAAGTACATTCATATATACCCCCAGTAGCAAGTCAAATTATTCTACCAACTATTCTAAATCAAAACGTAAAGCCATCCAATATCGCGTTATTCATTACACCCAACACAAAAATCAAAATCACATGGTCCCTAAATACAATGTATGGGGCCACAAATAAAACAGCGACTAATATTTATCACCACCATTCGGCAGCGTAAATTTTCTAGTGGTGATAGGGGTGGTGGCGGGAAATAAATTTACATTTTCGTTCCAGGTGTTGCTCAATCGACATCAACCACGAATATGACTGGGGTAAGCACTCATTCTTTTGCATGCCCCCAAACTTTCCACTCCTCAATTATACCGCGTGTCTGGGTGGCGTGGGGTGTCACCGTTACACCTGTTCGCACTCGTCTTGACCAGCGTCGAGGAAAGCCCGCCCGGGCTGCCCCCATTGACCCCACGCTCACCACAGACGCTTCGGTGTTACGCAAGAGTAAACTGTTTTAACTACCAATGAATTGTCCGTTAAAACTTATTACTCTTTACTTCACACTGAAGGACTCACAAACAACAACTAAAGCCAATAATTGCAGTTTTGGTGGTTTATTGTGTCGATTGAGCAACAAATGCCATCATAATAAACATTCCTTTCAAGGAATGTGAAAAGTAAGTTAATCCATCAATCAATACAACAATCACAAATATTAGTGATAAACAAATACAAATTATATTTCCCAACTGGGCCAATCTACTACGCCTTGAGATGATTAGGGTAATCCAATCTATAATTCATAATACTAGGCGAGACCAAGGTCCCAACAATTCTTATCCAATCACGCCTTGATCCCAGCCAGTGATCCCTATTAAAGGCCTTCGCGAGGGAACTCACAAATCAAAACCATCTCCTATCTGTTTCCGCTCCCAAGAGAATGTCACTGACTGGATAAATCGTTCTCTTAGAATAACAGGGAGGTACCAAAATCAATAAACAACTCCATCCTCGCGGAACTAAATGACCTGTCTCGCTATCATTTCCAAATCCACAAAATAATTAACTCAATAATCCCTACATTCATCTCAAGTCGCCTCAATACCACATCGATTGAGCAACAAATGCCATCATAATAAACATTCCTTTCAAGGAATGTGAAAAGTAAGTTAATCCATCAATCAATACAACAATCACAAATATTAGTGATAAACAAATACAAATTATATTTCCCAACTGGGCCAATCTACTACGCCTTGAGATGATTAGGGTAATCCAATCTATAATTCATAATACTAGGCGAGACCAAGGTCCCAACAATTCTTATCCAATCATGCCTTGATCCCAGCCAGTGATCCCTATTAAAGGCCTTCGCGAGGGAACTCACAAATCAAAACCATCTCCTATCTGTTTCCGCTCCCAAGAGAATGTCACTGACTGGATAAATCGTTCTCTTAGAATAACAGGGAGGTACCAAAATCAATAAACAACTCCATCCTCGCGGAACTAAATGACCTGTCTCGCTATCATTTCCAAATCCACAAAATAATTAACTCAATAATCCCTACATTCATCTCAAGTCGCCTCAATACCACATCATAAATATACTATCAAACTGGTTGGCCTATATAAAGCGGCCTAATATACCGCCACACGGGCTGGCACAGCCCGCCGCCACTATATAGGCTAAGCCTACAGGGTCTCACCCCCAACGTTACTATTCTTATAGAGAAACGTAACACCTTTAAACTTCGATTCCTTCAACAAGTCCACAAAACTATGTGTCAACAGCAATTCATGTATATACACTATAATACAACTTAAAAATAAAAATAAAAAGCGCATCGCTATTCTAAGCATGTGTTCATGAGTTTAAACTACGAAAACTAATCTGTCCACAGCGAACGAAGCATCCTGGATTCTATTGTCTCCAAACGTACGCATGAACCGCATAAGTTTGGCTCGCACGGCACTAAAAAACAATAGTGGTTCCATAAATAATAGTAATTAAATACTATATTTATAAACTACCCAACCATTCACAAAATATTTAGTATCCTTACTTAATATCACATACCAAATCATACGACTATATAGCTTTCTTTGCCCGGTGTTCCCCTTTAAGCTTGAGGACACGCAACTACCTACACCATTCCAAAAAGAGGGGCAGTACATGATAAAAGCATGTCTTCTATAAACCATTATTTTAACAAAATAACACCTCACTCCATTGACATCTAAATACCATATTACCTATAATCCTTACATGTTCCCCTTTTTATTTATTTTTATTTATTTATTTATTTGTTACTATTATTATTTTATTATTATTATTTATTATTATTATTAATTTTTTTTTTAAGTTTATATCAATAACTAACACGTTCATCTTCATCACTTCCATTATACTGCAATGAAAGACAGGGGAGGGAAATGGATCACCATGGACCCTACTATACGTTTACCGAACGACGAGCGGGTGTTTGACTCTAGCTGGGCCATAAACGGTAACCATGGTCGTCATGGGCGGGTCGGGGTACACGTGGCTTCGCCCCCCTTCCCGTCACGAAGCCCCCGATAAAAGAAACTCCCAACTCGCCACGATCGGAAGTGCTAGGGCGACCCACAATCAAGCGGACTATCTCCCCATTGGTCCAGCGAGCAGGAGAGCATCGTGCTGTGAACAAAAAATAAGAACAAGAAAAGAACCGAGAAGTGCGATATCCAAAAGGGGTCATATTGATACAAGGGACCAGGCATGGAGGGTGTTAGGGGGATTAGAGTCTGAAGAAATAGGAGAGCAGACAGAGAACGAGAGGGAGAGGACAGAAATAGGGAGAAGGGGGTGGAAGGTTGGGGGGGGGGGGGGGGGGTAAGGGGGGGTCGGCAGACTAAAAAGGGGTGGGTCCGTCCTACGAGGCAGGATAATTACCCGTTATCCTTTCTCTCCCACCCCTCATGAATATCGCCGTGCCACCTATGGGAATTATAGAAACCTGTCTACACGCAATCAACTCCACCGGTCAAACAAACAAAGCAAGAACCGATAAGCGCGAAAGAAAGGGGGAGAAGAGATAAAGAACGAGGATGAGAGGGCAATAAACACAAGGGGGGGGGGAAGGGGAGGTGCCATTATTATTATGATTTCATAACAAAACAACAAAAGCGACTAACGTCACGAATTCAATCTCTCTCTATAATTTGCATCTTCAATGAATAGACCTTACATAACGTAGCACCACTATACTCTTCTAAATATAATAACATATTCTTCTCCCTTTAATCTCTTTCATCACCACCTGCGTCTACATAAATGTATAACTAATAAATAAACCCTATACCTGCACATATGGCTCCCGCCATAATATATAGCATAATACAATTATACATATTACATTAACCAACATCACTACCAGTGTCTCTCATAATAATAAAATTCAAAACCAATAAATTAAATAATAACACCCCCCCACCAAAAAAAAAAAATAATAATAATAATTATATATATATATATTACCCAAACAGTAAAAAAAAAAATTCACTTTTCATAACATAAATTTTTCATATCAAATAACCAACAAACATTAGTGGGCTAATCAAATAAGATACACAAACTTATTTATAAATATAATTATAAAGACCATTCTCATTTTTTTCTTCTTTTTTTTCTCTCCCATTCACTTTACAATTACACTAATTAAACAAAAATGTATCTACCTCCAATAACCAAAGACTCACAATTACTCAATCTACTAGTATGTAAGAACATTATAAACTAGTCGCTAATCAACATTCATATACGGGTAGAATAATTTCCCTGCATTATTCCATCCCGCATTATTTTAAATTAAGTCGGCGCACCTCATGGGGACACCTGTCCACTAACCACACAAACGAACTCTTAACTTATCCAACACGCCTAATAAAAGTACATGTATGTTCCTTTCATCCAAACAAAATCACACATAACCAAATAATAATAATAATAATAATAATTAAACAATAAAACAATAATACTAACCTACATGATAATCATAATATTACATATCCTCCAATAATATATAACTAAATATTATCCAAACATAATCCCCCAAAATGTATACTCTCAAAAGACCAGAATCTCCTCATTTCCCCATTCTGCCCATATACGCCTTCCACAATTCCACATCCAATGCTAACCAAATAACCATCATACAAACACAAGGGGAACACTAAACTAAAATAACTAATTAAGTATACTCCCATGCAAGTTTTATTTACGCCCAGTCCATATTATTCCAACATTCATTACAATGAATCCAAGTACATTCATAAATAAACAAAATCCCATTCGCCCTTGCCGCATACAATAGCACGCTTTCCCAATTCCTATTATAATAATGGGCCCTATATATCATCGTACCCCCGTTTCAAATAACCTAACGATGAAAACGCATGCGTCCATTGCACGAGTTCACCTCACAACACGCGTTAATTAACTCAACATAAAAATTAGTCCTTCGACCTTAGCCTCCAATAAAAGGAGAGGTACTACATAACTTTACAAATTATATCAAACAATCAAAATAAACTACTTATATCTCCCATAAAGCTATTGTGCCTATACCCTTCAATTTACCTATCGTTAATATCAAAACAATCAAAACCATATTTACCCATTTAAAAAATAAAAAAAAATAATAATAATAAAATAAATTTTTTTTCAATCTAACCATTTTTTCTTCAAAACTAAAAACAATGCAAAATTAAATAAACCCCACGCTATCACCGAGTCCTTACATATAATCTAATATAGTCCATGCAGCATGCAGGAAACAACACACGATCACACTCACATCCCCACAACCGGGCACAGCCGCACTCGATCGATCCCCATCCCATACAAACACGTATCAGATAAGCGGGGAGGGGTGCTAGCCATCACAGCAGCTCTACTCACCGGGCGAGAATTTGCGTGTCCACGTGCGTACTGCATTGTTCTCAGCTCGTCTCCTGTTGACATGCCTTGTTGTACATACGGCCACAAGTGACAAGTCCATCCCTGATTTCAAAGGGGGCAATTACCGTATTTATCTATATATCTGCGGGTTCTGCCGCCGCGGTTTATAACTTGAAATTGTCCCGTACTTTACACTGTTCCGCAAACTATAACACACAAAACGACGATAGGTTATTGTTCGTAGACATGAAAAATCAAGGCAAAATAAATTTACATTTTCGTTCCACGTGTTGCTCAATCGACATCAACCACGAATATGACTGGGGTAAGCACTCATTCTTTTGCATGCCCCCAAACTTTCCACTCCTCAATTATACCGCGTGTCTGGGTGGCGTGGGGTGTCACCGTTACACCTGTTCGCACTCGTCTTGACCAGCGTCGAGGAAAGCCCGCCCGGGCTGCCCCCATTGACCCCACGCTCACCACAGACGCTTCGGTGTTACGCAAGAGTAAACTGTTTTAACTACCAATGAATAGTCCGTTAAAACTTATTAAGTTATCATTTTGTTGCTTTCTGTGTCTAATTTGTTAAAAATTAGTAGCTTCCCGGGCATGGCATATGCATGCACTGCAATACACTAGCACTCACTGCTGCGACGCACCGTTTCACCAGAGAGGTGGGCCCTCTTGCATTATCAAAATAATAATAACATAATTATACGAGTATAAGTTATTTTTGTATTGATCCAATGAGTTTAAAGCATCAATAATGCTCAGAAAACAGTTAAAAAATAACGAAACTTGCGGTATAACACGCTCTAAAATATAGCAATTTCCGCTCAATGTCCCTAGCGATATGTCACTAGAAATAAATGTTTACCGTCACCGCCGATCGTCGCTTGACTCGGGTGTCGAAACGGGGTTCAATATATATTTGCTGTTTTTCTTTTCTCTGATGAGTGAGTGCTTGGAAAGTAATATATTCATATTCTGCATTATCTTAGCTTTCTATAAAGATATAATTCAACTACCGTCGGTTTTCAATGAATTTACACTTTAACAGCTGAACACCAAAATTGAAACCGGTCCCATGCGTGTATTGTTAATATGAATAAAACAAGGTATGCCGGGGACCGCTAGAATTCGAATTCGGATTTTTAGGATTTGGATAATGTTACTAGATCCCTTTAACACCCGACCATAAAAACATGATAACCTGTCTCTCCCCCACAGGGCCTAATACGACACATCCTCCAGCATGTCTCAGCCAAGCAGTGTCATCCGTCGGGTGCTTGGTGCATCATTCAAGGTGGTGCTTGTGGTATCGCTAGTGACTCTCTACTCTATGACGTCAGTTTACGGCCAATCATGCATGGCCGGAGGTACTTATATATTGCATTTATTTATTTCGTCCTTTTTTCTAACATGATGGCCTCATCCGTGATCTCGCACTGTTTTCCAGAGGGCCATGTGTTTACACATAACATTATACAATAATGTGAAACAATAACAAACAGAGTATAGTACAAATATTAGTTCTTTTACGCATGGTCATGGTGCAGCCTTCATTTAAGAGGATTTAGTTACTTTGTTGACATGTCTGAAAACCTGATGAATAATTGATAAAATGGGTATTTTTCGGGTCTGATACGTCCACTGAGTGAAGCAGATTAAAACAATATCTGTTTGTTTCTTTCTCAAAAAATATAACAGTCATGTGTTTTCTTTCATAAAATAAAAATGCGATAGATAGTCATAGTGCATTTTGAATCTTCTTCAGTATGTTTTAACGAATGTGTATGTTCTTATAGTACAGTATTACATTTAGTATCATACACACGGCACGGAGAAATGCATAAACACTCAAACACAAACATACATACATAAACACTTACATAATATACGGACAATCAAACGAACAGTAATTAACTCATCCTCGTAAACATTAACTCAAACACGACGCCAAAGTGTCGCGAATGACGTCACTCATACAACGTAAAACGTTTCTGCAGAAACGTTTTACGTTGTATGAGTGACGTCATTCGCGACACTTTGGCGTCATGTTTGAGTTAATGTTTATAGAGTACAGAAGCCATGACGTCATAAAAACACTTTTTTAGAATTTTCAAATTTGGACTTCATTTTCAGAAAGAGCATAACAAATAATGTCCAAATACCGAAAATCAATGGGATAGGTTACGTATTGGCTGAGATATGCCCATCCGAATGAATTTTACTTCAATGGGCAATCAGTGTTATAATGCACTGGTTCCTAAATTGAGGAACCAGTGCACTATAACACTGATTGCCCATTGACCAAAAAATCATTCGGATGGGCATATCTCGGCCAATACGTAACCTATTCCTTTGATTTTCGGTATTTGGACATTATTTGTTATGCTCTTTCTGAAAATGAAGTCCAAATTTGAAAATTCTAAAAAAAATGTTTATGACATCATTTATGACATCACACTTCACCACTCTATTCCATAGTTTATTCCATAGTTGATGACTCGTAAACTAGGTCTGCAGAAAAAAACTCAATGAAAATAAACACAGTAGTGGTTTTAGGCTAATTTTCTGATGCCTTATCTCACTTAGCAGCCATTTAGCAGTTTAGGGTCCAAAATCAGCTTTCTTTTTACAATAAATGTAATACTGTACTATAAGTGACCTCACACCACAAAACGACCAATAAGTCGGGAAAAATGATTGTGCTAATTTTTACATGACAGTAAAGTAGAAGTCAATACCTTCAAAATGGTATATAATTTGTCATATTTGGACTAAGCGAACCCTCTCAAAATGAGCAGCCAAGATTTGGAACATGGCTGAATCAGTTTTAAAGTTAGGGAGAAAACGGGCCGTTTCAAAGATCGGCGTCCATTCAAGCACTGTAATCTGATCATATTCATTTGATTAAAAATCATATTTAAACATGATTTATGATGCTCAAAATTTCACAAAAGGTAGATTATGATACCCTCATTTAGGAAATACCAAAATCCTGATTTATTCATATTTTAAACAAAATTTGGCTATATCAGCTAATAACAGACAAACTACCATGGCGACATAACGGTCGTTTTGTGGTGTAAGGTCGAACTACAGCGTCTAGATGGCTTTCTTTTCACAATTAGGCTCTCTATATGAGTAATTTTTCCTCAAGAAAAATAATTTATTTATTTATTTATTTATTTATTTATTTTGGGTATAAAAGCAACTACCATGGCAGCCCGCAGGCCGAATTGAGGTAGTTTTACAAAGATATAATACAAAATTGCAAACAATATACAAGGGTACAAACTACATATAATAATAAAATTATTTTACATACGAGAACATAATCACATGTATAATATAATAATATAACTTAATTGGCTTTCAAAAATACAAAACATATGGTGAACTAGTAGGGCAACGTGCATGGTTGGTTCGCATATACACAGCAACAATCACAAACTTTTATTATCTAATCAAATCACACACTCAGTATGCACATCTTTTTGTGTTGATATTGCACAAAACATACTGGACACTCGCATACCATGCTGCATGTACACATGCTGCATGTAAACACAATCACAAACCTACCGCATTTATAAAACACTCCGCATAATTCCATGGGCGCAGATCCGTACGTAATGCCCACTCATGAGGGGGGGGGGGGGGGGGGGGGGGTGAAGATCATCCCCTGATGAAAAGGCACCAATGACGGGACTGCGCCCAATGATAAACTCGTACATCTGCATTCATAAACAATCATGTTATGCACACATTACAGACAAGTGAACACGCCCGGATAATCACGCGTCAAACATAGCAAAGACAGACAAACACGCACCGCTTATAAGCATTTACAAACACGCACTCACACACCGTTACACATGCACATTCGTAGCGTACACACACATTACAGACAAGTGAACACGCACAGAGAATCACACGTCAAACACAGCAGAGACAGACAAACACGCACCGCTTGTAAGCATTCACAAACAAACCATACACACACTCACACGCACACACACTATACATTCAAGTACACATTGACTCGCAATTACAAACATACACTTTCATGCACTTAGCTAATTATTAATAGTCACAACCATTACCATTGCACGAGCCCACTAGACATAACAAAAGCAACGAGAGAAGGGGGGGGGGGGGCATTCATGCTCCCCAAGACTATTATATTGAAAGACATATAAAACAATTACAAATTGGAACGTCTTAAATAATTGGCATATGAATAAAAAATTGGCATACGAGTACAAATTGGCATACGAGTAAAACTTTGTAAGAGTTTAACAATTTGCAAGAGTTTAAAAATTTGCAAGAGTTTAAAAATTTGGCATACATTATGCATACATTTATATTAACGGCAGGTGAAAAGGTATTTCCAAAATCTTCATAGTGTTCATTGTTCAATCATATAGATTTAGATTATATTATCATTATTTACTATCAAAAGTCTTTTTCACAACTAAAGTTCCTTTTCGAGAGTTCTATCAAGTTTGTGTGTTTAAGAGTTTCGTCAGGTATGGTAACGGGCTTTTCCTAAATCGTTCAGTTTTACATTTGAATTCTGTTCTGCTTTCAGAATTTCTGAGGTTGTATCTAGTTGTTTCCTTTCGTTGCGCAGGTAGGAGGTCGCGAAGGACAGACGATGGTAACGTTTTTGCGAAGGATATGCACAATTCAGTTCGTCTGATTTCCAGCGAGTCCAATCCGCATAGCTGCAGCGCTTCATTGTAGCTAGTGTAGTCGGGACCGAGGATTATCCGGCACGCGCGCTTGGTACCAGATGTAATCATGCGAATTTCTCGGTACCAGTTTCGGGGGTTTGAGCGTTTCAGACGATCGACATCCCTTCGATGTTTTCTTTTGGCTGCTTTTATTTCTCGTTTTACTTTATTTCGAAAGTGCTTCCATTTTGAATCTCTTCCAGAGTGAAATGACTTTTGCCGTTTGGATACGAGTGTCTTGATGTGCGTAGATAGCCAGGGTTTATCATCGTTGTGCTTTTTTATGGTTTTTGCAGGAAAGAACTTGTCTTGTGCTCGGTTTATGGTGTTGTAAAAGGCCGTACATTGGTCATCCACGTCGGTGGCGCTGTAGACTTCATTCCAGTCGTGTTCGCTAATCCATGCACCGAAGTCGCGGATGTCACTGTCTCGCATTGGTCTTACGAGTTGGCTCTTGCATGTATTATCGCGTGTTTCGGGAGCTTTCGGTTTCAGGAAAACGCAGTTGTGGTCACTTAGACCCAGTGGAGGGCCAATCTCGATGGTTTTGTAGTGATCTGCCATGTTGGTTATGATTTTGTCCAGGACTGCATCATTGCGGGTTGGCTTGTCGACGATCTGGATCATGTCATCTGATAATATCGCCGCGAGGTCGAGTCGGTTGACGTCTCCCATGATCAAGATGCCACTATCGGGTTGATTTGAGAGGATGTAGTCGATGGTCGAGCTGAGGTGTTCAAGTAGAGTTGGCGCTACGGGGCTCTGCGGGGGGTAGTAAAGTGAGCACTCGAAGATGGTGTTGATTGCTCGTGGCAGGCGCGTTGGTCTCAAAATTTGGCAGTCATTTCCCATAAAATCAATAAATTTTGGGGGTAATTAGTAAATATCTAATTGTCCTGGGAACGCCCCTTTTAAATCGTCAAAATCGATTATGCTGCCCTCTATTGGTGTGACGTCATCTAAAGAACTTCGCCCCATAGTCTCTGTACACGACGCCTGTCTAAATTTTCGAGATGATGTAAGCCGATGAATTGTCAATCACATGTCAATCACGCTGCTGAGTTGGACCCTAAACTGCTAAATGGCTGCTAAGTGATATTAGGCATCAGAAAATTAGCCTAAAACCACTACTGTGTTTATTTTCATTGAGTTTTTTCTGCAGACCTAGTTTACGAGTCATCAACTATGGAATAAGAGCCGAAATACATTGGATTATTTAGTTCCTTTAATTAAAACAAATTAACTTGAATTATTAAAAATTGAACTAATATGCCACGAAACATTACTATACACGTGACACACACAAACATCACACATTTACGGAGTGATTTTGACAGATATGCCTTGATTAAATTTGCCTTGGACACGAGGGCACTTATCTCTGCCACACCGGCGACTTTTATTCGAGTTACTTAATTTATGGATTTGTCAGCCGTTTCTGAACGGATTTCGATCAAGCAAACGTTGATTTCTGATAAAAACAATTATGTGCCTTTACAATTCATGAATTGTCATCCGCATCGCAAAAAAATAATCGTTTGAAGCGCCCGCAAAAGCTGCAAGATCGCTTTACTTTACTTTTAAACATTCGGGGTCTTGTAACTGTCTTCAATAAGCCAGTTCGTAATTAGAGCAAGGAGCCCGGAAGACGTCACAGGTCATAGGTCACTATACCACAAAAGCTAGCTCGCGCGCGCGAGCGCTAGTACGGAAAAACGCACGGCCGCGCGCGAGTATGCACATAGATTGTCAATTCGCGAACGTGGAATCGTCGACCTCATCCAAAACGTGACATTTACAGTGCAAGATCTGTCTGTATTTCTCTGTTTCTTGTGTGTGATTTGGCTGTTTTACAATGGCGATCAAGAAATATCTATCGACGAAATTAAGTTGTGGTCTGTTGCTGCGTTGAAGGACTTTCTCCGTAAAAGGAACTTGAAAGTCAGCTAATGTGCTTCCGTACTCCTTTTTTTTTTTTTTTTTTTTTCGTACCCATTTTTTCTCTTTTTTTTCCCAACGCTTTATTTGTCTTTATACTCAACTAAATTAGTTCGTATAACTCACTGCACTTTGTCCTTATCCCTCGATGGTGTGTTGAAATCTTTTGGTCAACATTTAAGCCCTTTTTCAATTTTTTGGAGACTTTAATCGATGTCTTTGAAAGCGTCGCGGCACCAGCTTCGCGAGTTCGCGGTCGCAACAATCGAAATAGCGGGACTTCACGAGCAGCTATGCCGTTAGCTAGCCGGTGACTTGAACGTGTGGTACGCGCGCGCTGTACCGGTTACAAAATGTTCATAAAAATTTAGTTTCTTGCAGTACGATGTGACAGAAATGATCGAATTTGTTGGAAATGTTAGCCAGATGGTGTTCTTTTTGCCCAGTTAGTACTGAAAGTGTCATGAAATTAGTATTCATGAAGAAATAGCTTCATTAAGTGTCCGGTGTCATACCAGGAAGTAAATTGTCCATTGACACACACACACAGTGTCGTCTGCTAAGCCCAATTTCGATCAAGCTGTGGTTCATCCACAGAACCCGGCCGTCTAGATCGTAATTATGCGCATGCGCAGTTTGTAATTACGAACTGGCTTATAATCAACGGATACTTATAAGTTCGTGCGAGGACTAGATATGTCACCGCACTCTGTCAATCTTAACATATCTATTTTGTATAATATTTCTAGGACCCCGTTTACAGTGCAGGGCCGGGCCGAGCCGCGGCTCGGCCCGGCCTAAATTGCGGTACTCGGCCCCCCAATTTTGTGCGTTTACAGTGGCGGGCTCGGCCCGGCCGCCCTTTCAATATATTGTCGTAGTGGCGCTCTGCATGTAAACAAACGATTATTTTGGGGTCGCGCCGGGGTCACAGTACAAAGGCGCGTTATTTGCAATGAATTGTTTTCCCAATTTGGTACCGCATTTGGCCCTGCGTGCGTTTACAGTGAGAAAAGGCCGGGCCGAGCCGCGGCCGAGACAACCTCCAGAGCGGGGCCAAATGCGCGGCCACTTTTGGTACCGCATTTGGCCTTTTGAGCGTTTACAGTGAAAAAAAGGCCGGGCCGAGCCGCGGCCGAGCCGCGGCTCGGCCCGGCCTTTTTTTCACTGTAAACGGGGTCTAGGAGAAGGATTATGCTAACACAAGAAGCGTGCAGTCATTCTATGTGTTCTCTCCTTATCAGTCAATTGCATTATGGGAATGTTCCTCTGTTAGCTCCGTGTGTTGAATGGTTCCGAGAACAAATTTAAAGGGAGATTAAAACAAATATCTTTCTTTTCATTGTAGATTGGCAATATTGACATAGAGGTTGTGCAGTGCATTTAACAGTCAGTAATTGGAAATGCGCAATAAAATATAATTAATTATTATTATACGTATTACTATGGCGGCAGCTGGTGGCAGCTCTAAAGATTGTACAAATTGGCAACATCTATGGGATCAAGCATGCCACATTTAGGGCCCAGTTGCAGAAAGAGTTGCAATTGAGTGTAAACAAATTTTCGTCATTGTACCGCGAGGAAAAATGCAAAGGCGACCGTACGATAGCCACGGCACCCTTGCGGACGCCGCAAGATTCCCGCAAGTGATATCGTACGGACGCTGTATCCCAAATCGGAGCATTTGTGACCTACGCATTAAACCATTTTTTGACATCGTACGGCGAGGAAAATGCAACGGCAACCGCACGATAGCCACGGCACCCATGCGGGCGCCGCAATATTCCTGAAAGATTTCATCTAAAAGTAAAAATCGTATACGGGCGCCTTATCCAAAATCGGAGCATTTGTGACCTAAGCATAAGATGGGCTTCTTCTTCTTCTTCTTCTTCTTCTTCTTCTTCTTCTTCTTCTTCTTCTTCTTCTTCTTCTTCTTCTTCTTCTTCTTCTTCTTCTTCTTCTTCTTCTTCTTCTTCTTCTTCTTCTTCTTCTTCTTCTTCTTCTTCTTCTTCTTCTTCTTCTTCTTCTTCTTCTTCTTCTTCTTCTTCTTCTTCTTCTTCTTCTTCTTCTTCTTCTTCTTCTTCTTCTTCTTCTTCTTCTTCTTCTTCTACTTATTATAATAATTATTATTATTATTCTTATTATTATTATCATTATGAATATTATCATCATTATTATCATTATCATTATTATTATCACAATTATTATATTAAAGGTAACGTTGAGTATTGGTCAAACTTAACTTTAGTAACCAAAACCTGCACGATTACGGTACAAACTAATAGTTATAACTTCACCATGCTCGAAAAGTATACACAATTACAAACGACAAAGTAAAACCCCTGTTATCATTCAAAAAGAGCCGTTACAACTCAAGAGTCAAATTAACTCTAGAGAGAAGCGCTAGCGTTCTTGGTCCTCCTAATACGGGACTGTAATGCGCGGTAATAGTTACCGCGGCCATCGCGATCATCTTTCGTTCAAAATTCTGTTCGGAGTCGCGCTAACACGCGGAGAGAAGTCGAGGAGGCGCATAAATCACTGATTTTTAGCAGAATGGAGGGAAAATCATAATTTTAATTCACCCGATAGTTGGATCACATAATGGAGAGTGAATTGGTGGGAAGTACCGTATCATATGTATAGTTTTAAGCACAATTAGCGTGCTTACAAATATTAATTTTCAGTCCCGTATTAAGAGGACCTAGAACGCTTGCGCCTCGCTAGCGTTCTCTAAAAAGTGATGTCCGGACGTCAATCACTTTTATATAATATTTTGAAAGCAAATTTCACAACAATTAGAGCATTTGAATGGGAATTATTATTATTTCCCATGTTTTTTTTCGATGATCTTTCATATGGAATTGAAATCAACCAAATCCGTTACAATTAATTCTGGGGGGGGGGGGGGGGGGCACTTCGGAAAATACCAATACTCAACGCTCCCTTTAATTGTACTTTTATTATTGTCATTTTCATTATGATTATTATTAGTATTATTATCATTATGATAATTTATATTATTGGTGTTATTATAATAATTAATTATTACAATCAATTATTGCTGTCATATTTTCATTACACAGTTCAACCGAATCTGACTTGCATATCAAACATCTCCACGTCTGGCTTGTACCCTAACACGTTTAGAGGTTTGACAGAGTCGGATGGTACGAGAGTCGCCATCCCGGATGAGACCGGTACAGCCGACTATAACCCGATGATTAGCTTCAGCGGATACAAGTACCCACCCGGGTCGACTACGGTCAATTTGACGGTGTTTGATTCATGTAACAATAACGTCACATGTACGTTCGACGTAATCAACACTTGTGAGTATAGGGCTGGCTCATTTCAGTTTTGCGCATAATTATTTTATCATATTTATGGTCAAAATGTGAGTTTTAGTGTGAATAGTCATTCAATGAGTGTAACAATTATAATGTACTAGCTGCCTCGGCGCTTCGCGCCTCGGCAGCTAGATTCGGCGCTTCGCGCCTCAGGATTAATAAAAGAAATGAATAAAAAAATAAAATTTACATCATTAAACAAATTTTTTTTTTGATAAAATAATTATTGTGTGATTTTTATAGCGGCTAATATGATTGATAATCATCTCTACGCGCTTTACAAAATATATATATATATATATTTTGTATCATAACAAAAATAAATAAAAATAATTATATCTTCAAAAAAAATGAATATTAAAGTGATCCAGGTAAAGTGTCAGATATTGCACAAAATGACATTTGAGACTTCAATCCTATATCAATATCATTGTAAAATACAATTGAAAGATTTGTGAAAGTTTTAAGAAACACGAACACTGTTTACCTAGTGAAAAAAACGAATATTGAGTTCATATTTTATCTCCGAATACTGATGGCTTGTCGTAGAATTGCAACAGTTATAACTGGCAGCCTATGACGATATATCCGCACCCGTGTATGTTTACATATGCGGTATACAAAATTCCTGGAATTCGCGCACGTGTTGGATCAAAGTTCTCTAGGTCGGGAATGTTTCGCACGCTCGGACGTAATCAGCTGAAACAAGTGTACTTTTTTTGAAAAGCGTTGATTAACGCTTTAGAAATAATAATTTTCAATGATAATTATCTTCATACTAAAGGGACATTTGAAAAAATCTAACCCTATTTTATTCTTCTCTTACCATAAGCTAAACAACACGGCAGAAGAGAAACGAGGAAGCTCCAATTATTTTTCGTGGAGTTGGACACTTTACCTGGATCACTTTAAACAAAATATTTTAAAATGTGAAAATTAAATTCTCCCCAGTCATGTGTTGGTAAACTACAGGCATGTTTCGTAAACTTAGCCATGCGGCGTTAAATTTTCAGGAAAGTGGTGGTATATTTACAGGCATGGTTGGTATATTTATAGGCATGCGTTGTAAATTTAGCCATCATTTCTGGGGAAAAGTTTGATTTTCACATTTTTTGTGTCTGTTTTTTAAAATAAATGGTGCACAGGCATTTTTTTGTGGATTGGTAAGAATTAGATTCTCTCCTTTATGTGACGAATGGTTTAAAATCATTTCAAAGTTAAACTCGTGCATTCAGTTCTTTTGATCCACTCATGCCTGTGCATCATTGGTATATTAATACACGTTATATACATCAATTTATGTGATATTACAGCACCAGTCACGTTATTTACTCATCTTTGCACATGTATACGTACATAAATGTACATCTAATGTACATAAATGTACATCTAAATCATACGCACTACAAAGGCACTCATACATAGTTCAATTTGAATTATACATAGCATATTTACGGACATATACATGCATGCACATTCATCACTTGCAAGTATTCAAACAAGTGTATGATTACTTATAAGTACACTCATTCAAGTAATAGGGGTGTATTTTAAAGTTAGCGTTCATTTTATCTATATCTACGTCACTAAAATATATGTAGCAAATCACTATACGTTAAGTACTGTTTTATTATAGTGATGTAGGTATGATGTTATATTATATATTTAAGTTAATTGTTTTTAGAATACACCCCTAGCATATACAACCTTGTTTCACACATATGTCCACATTAATGTGATAACATGTATCTGTTCATTAACACTCAACTTTTTGTTGCACTCTTTGAATAACTATTGAAGTACAATTGTTTTGATTTTACCAGTACTTTTATTGGCAGTTTTGTTTGATAATAAATTCATAATATATTTACATTAATAAAACATATTAAAGTGAGGCCTGTAAAGTGTCAGATATTGCCCAAAATGACATTTTAGACTTCAATTCTGTATCAAAATCATTGTAAGATATGTCCGAATGATGTGTGAAAGTTTCATTGAAAAAGAACACTGCTTTCCTGGTTAAAAAGCGAAAATATGCGTTAGCTTTTATACAACGGACGTTTATGAGGTTTATGACCGTTAACGCTTAAAGGAGAATTCCGAACGGTTTTTAAACAAATCCAGTATATTGGAAATAAATCTAGGGATGTGCTTGAATATTTTCAGGATTTGACTCGCTTTGGTTGATTTCTAAGAGATTTTTCTAATGTCATTAACTCTGAGAAAATAATTAGAAGCTTGAAATCGTATGGAAGTCCACTTTAACGTTTTGAGCTGAATGATAGATATCATCATAATAAAGGGGCATTTGAAAAAATCTAACCCTATTTCATTCTTCTCTTACCATAAGCTAAACAACACGGTAGAAGAGAAACGAGGAACCTCCAAGTAATTTTCGTGGAGTTAGACACTTTACCGGCCTCACTTTAACAATACATACATGTTAATCTTGAACTTTATTTTTTGTTACTTGATGTAAAGTATAATCATTATTGACGGTTTTGAAATCCTTCGTTAAATAAGCAGAACAAATACAATATAATACAGTACAATACAATATAAGTTCTTATATAGCGCTAAATACATAAATGATTCATAGCGCTTTACATACAAATGAGAGAAGCATTACTTATACAGATTGTGTTTACTTTTGTCTGTTGTTTAAGCCTAGTGCCTGCTGTGTGATTGAACTCGGATTTGTGTTATTTGCAGTAGTTCTTGCAAGTTGGTTTAACCTTCATTGCGTATGCCGATTTTTTCAGTTTTCCACCATGAATTGTCTTTGTTGAAACCAGGCGATTGCTATCGACACCTTTCCTGCGGACGCGAGTTACGGCATTCAGGTGCGACCATTGGGTTTTTGTTGGCGACTTTTTACAGGTTTCAGGTGATTGTTATCAGGTACAGTTCAAACCTCTGTACAAAGGCCATGTGTTTTGAACTGGGCCGGTAAATTAGGTGGTGTTGTTACATCTGTACAACATGCATGGTACTTAAAATGAGTGCCAAACTTTTAAAACAAGGCTGCATTGATATATTTGAGGTCAAGTAAAGACTATTTAGGTGACTACAGATTTAAATTCAGAAAAAGGAATTTAAATCTTTCATTGTTATGATAAATTTGAATTCCTTACCACCAAGTACTCGATTTTGGACGGTGGAGGTGGAGGGGAGCATGAGGAGGGGAGCATAATTGAAAAATATTGAGAACATAATTGAAATCTATGTAGAAAGCAATGAGCCATTAAGATGAGGGAGCATAGATTTGGGAGCATAATAGCATGACTCGTGAACTGAACACATACCATGTATTCATGTGCATGTAGAATCACACAAAAGACTTCTTTTGCCTTTTTGTGAGTTGGTCATGCAATTAATTAGGTCAAGTCGCCACTTAAAGATCCCATTGAGATTCAATTTGAAAGATTTATCCTACATAAAAAAACAAGATTAAAGATTGGCTATGCGATTTTGCCATGGTGGTGGAGGAGGAGGGGAGCATACATTTGAGAGCATAATAGAAAGCCATGGAGAGAGAAATGAGCATAAGATGAGGGGAGCATAGATCTGAAAGGCATTTCCCAGAAACAGTTTTACCAGAAGTGACAAATTCATTGCATCATCACTTGACCACATATAAAATCGAATCTATATAATAGTCTATCAGGTTATGTAAAGCAGCAATATTTTTTTTATTAATCTATGTAAATCTTGGAAACACTTTTTTAATTTGGTCTAAATACATTACTGATGATAAAAAAGTGATGTTTCCATTTTTTTTTTTTTTGGTCCCAGGAGTAGCATTTTGGCGATTTTAAAGATAATGAGCTAATTTGCATTTTTTTTGAAATAAGGGTCAGGGGTCATTTTCTATCTACGAATAGTACAATATTGATAAAAACTAGTATTCTATGGTATTTTGGGGCAAGGATTCCCATTTCGGTGCTCGTTTGTAAGTGCTGGTATGGGAGAAACACTCTGAATTCCAAGATGGCTGCCCCTAATTTGCATATTTATGAATATTATTGATTTTCAGTGGCTACAGCCCCTAATAAGCAATAATTCCGGATTATTATTTGTCAGTTATGTTCTAAGTATGTATTTAAGATATCAAAGATGAGTTGCCATCGTGGCAACCTCTAGTAATGCATATTATTTGCAATTAATTATGTATTTTACCTAATTTGCATATTCCCCCCAAATCGAGTATATTGGAGAACCCGGCAAGTAAAAAATACAAGTTAATACCACTTTTCCAAGGTTTAAGGGGGCAACAAATCCATTTATGATACTTATTTACCTGTATCACCTCGGCAACCACACATAAATCCAAGATGGCCGCCTTTGTCATTTTAAAGTAAATATTTGCTATTTGCTACTTATTAATGGCATTTTAATTTATCAAATATGATTTGTTTTACCTGAAGCAAACAACTACATTGTGATTCAAGTAATTCTAGTTACTCATACCAAATAATTAAAAGTCAAAACATTATAATATCAATCTAATATACCGAAATAATATAGACGTGTATCATAACATGCGTAATTTAGGGAGCAGCCATCTTGGATTTGAGATGGATGCCATGGTGATACAGGTAAACTAAGTATCAAAAATGGATCTGCTGCCCTCCCAAAACATTGGAAAATTGGTATTACTTATCTTTTTTACTTGTCGGGATCCCAATATACTCTATTTGGGGGAATATGCAAATTAGGTAAAATACATAATTATGCAAATAATATGCATTGCTAGAGGTTGCCACGATGGCAACTCATCTTTGATATCTTAAATACATACTTAGAACATAACTGACATATAATAATCAAGAATTATTGCTTATTAGGGGCTGTAGCCACTGAAAATCAATAATATTCATAAATATGCAAATTAGGGGAAGCCATCTTGGATTTCCGAGCGTTTCCCATACAGCACTTACAAACGAGCACCGGAAATGGAATCCTTGCCCCAAAATACCATAGAATACCAGTTTTTATCAATATTGCACTATTCCTAGATAAAAAATGACCCCTGACCTTATTTCACAAATATGCAAATTAGCTAATTATCTTTAAAATCGCCAAAATGCACCCTGGGACCAAAAATCAAAAATGGAAACATCACTTTTTCTCATCAGTAATGTATGTAGACCAAATTAAAAACTGTTTCCAAGATTATAGCAAAAAATTTCACAACATTTATTTGTACTACATTAGGGGATATACTATAAGCACATAATAAACTAGTATGAAGTTGTAATTAAGGATACTCAAACATACGTTAACATTATACAGTAGAACATTTTTCTCATCTAACCTTTTCTCGCTTTTCGTTATATTTTGACATATATTTGTTGACACACCTTATATTGTTGTTTTAAATTGACATCATATTAGTAGATTCCTCATCCAATATCATTTTCTCTAATAATGTTTTCATGCGTTTGGATAAAGATACTTCGACTTGGAGTACATTTTGTCATGATCTCTTGTATTGTGCATACCTAAATATTGTACAAAAATATGATTGCACAAAATTACATTACCTATATGAAACATAGCAAATTATATAGCAAACGAAAGGTGCAATCACGGTTAATTGAATTATGCAATAAAACATTTCACTAGGTGGATAAGATTTTTCTCCAGTGGCGATTTTTTAATGGTAACTTTTTTTGTCTCATTTTCGTCATATCTTAGTCCATTTTTTTGACACACCCCATGTACAGTTGTTTTTAAAACAGCACAAATGGAATCCTGGTACCATATCCTTTCAAAAATGTATACCTTCATGGGTCTTGGATGTAAAATTAATAACAATATTTTGACTTTAATACAATTTGTCGATGATCTCTTGAAAACCCCTCAGTGTAACGCTTACTGGCCCAGTTCAAAACACACATGGCCACAATTTAGTTGCACACCATCTCAAATCCAAGGGGATTTAGACTACTTGAATAAATACAACTAATCTGTATTATTAGAATTACATATATTGTACTAAAAACATATCACACATACAACAATAAGATAACACAAATAAACCAGAGACGTCCCCATACACTGACATTATTTACATGGCATGGGACTCCATACATAAATAACTTTTGGTCCAGAGGGACAATAGTACCAATTAATCTCTTTGTAACATCAAAAACCCAACACAGGACTTGATAAAGTGCTGGACACTTCAAAATACATGCTCAATACTCTCAATCAGCGTGCAAAAGGGACATATCCCATTACTTATACCCCACTGGGATAATTTCTCACGAGTGTACCAAGCTCCGTGTGTGGAGCGCCAACTAAACGACTTTAGAGCACTACATAATATTGGGTGACCTGTCATCGTCCAAATCGTTACGTTGTATTTCTACATGGGAGAATATTGCACATGTCAACAGTGAGTGTAATGAAATGAAATATCATGTCACTTAATTTGTATGCTCAGGTATACAATTGCACACCCCCCTGGCATTTCAAAAGTATATGGCCGATTCACTTTGAAATGATTGACAAG
>JBAMJV010013578.1:0-47962 GCA_037951105.1 Echinarachnius parma | reverse complement strand
GACTGGAAAAACCGAAGTCTACTGAGTTAATCAGGCTGAAAACCCCCGGGGGGGGGGGGGGTGTCCTCATAGAAAGGGGGTAGTCATGCGTGACCAAGGACTTGCCAAAAGCACCCTAAACGAGTATTTGTGTGGTGCAAAAAATACACCCTAAGTAATTATGATTATCGGTAATTTTGATACCCTAAGCAAGTAATCAATTTTTTTGTAAACCCCTAAGCAAGTATTTTTGATACCCTATTTAAGCAAGTAATCAATTTTTGTAACCCCCTATTACTTACTTACTTACTTGTTTGTAGAGACCTGGAAGCTAAGCTTATTTGTCCCTCTTTTGAAGATCCATCCAATCTGAGATATGGTCCATACTTCAGGGGATGATCTTTCCAGTGCTTTTCTAATGCCGACTTAAATTGGTTGATAGTCGAAGCACTTAACGGCTTCATCAGGTAATGCGTTCCAATTATTTACACCTCTAATTGAAAAGGTATTTTGTCTTAGTCTAGTATGACAGTGCTGCTTTAAGATTTTGAGTTTGTGCCCTCTTGTTTTTGAACCGTCAGCTAATTGAAAGAATTTGGAAGCATCCAATTGATCAAAGCCTTTCAAAATTCTGAATATTTGAATCAGATCTGCTCTTTGTCTTCTGTATGCTAGTGTTGGTAGATGCAAAGGCCTTCAGTCTATCTGAGTACTCCATGTGTCTGATGTCGGGTAGAAGTCTTGTGGCCCTCTGCTGGACTTTTTCCAACAGATCTTCGTCCCTCTTGAGCATTGGGTGCCATACAGAGTTGCAGTATTCCAGTCGTTGGTCTTATGATGGTAGAATTTCTACGGGTCACATGCATTAGCAGTCACATTTGCCACGGCCCGCCGCACGGCGTATCTTTAATTTGTGGAGACAGAACATCTGCGGCTGCCGTACGGCGGCCTTTAAAGTGATGACGTACGGTTGCCTTAGGGCGTCCCTGCCGTTGCCGTAGGTTATTTCAACAAATATAAAGGCGCCCGCAAGGCGACCGCAAGGCGGCCGCAGGGGGGCCATACGGCAACCGTGCGGCCAGACTGACGCTACAGCTACAGCCTACACCCCTATAAAGTATAGGAGTGGTAGCCATGGCTACGGCATCTGCTTCGGCGACCGTAGAAATGAAAAAGAGTTATAACTTTTAGTTATAACTACGGCCTGTAAAATATACGGTTACGCCGTACGGGGACCCTGCGGCCACCGCAGATTTTCTGCGGCCGCCGCACGTTTCTCTCGATTTCGGGGGCGTACGGCCGCCGTACGCTCGCCGTAGAGCACGTGACTGTAGCACAAAAACGAGTAATTTATCAGCCTTAAAAAGATACCCTTTTCCTGATTTGGGGTGATTTTGAGACCCTATTCGAGATACTCGAGTATCTCGCCTGATCGTAAAAAACCACCCTAATTACTCGTTTTCTTGGTCACGCATGATACCCCCCTTTCAATGAGGACAGCCCCCCCCCCCCCCCCCCCCCCCCCCCCCGGGTGAAAACCAGTCGGATCGGGTCGAGTCGGCTCTGTCTGCGCCGGGCATAAAATATACGCGCGTTCGTACAGATTCGATCCGATCCAGAGCGATCGCGCGCACGTCGCTGCGCGCGCGCCCGATCGATTCGCTTTATTTATATTATACACGGCCGGCGCGCGCGTGCGCCGCCGCGGGTGCATTTTTTCCACGGCAACTTCTGTGGCGTCCAAAATGGCTGACATTTCCTTCAACGACCACAGATTTCGAATCAACCAACAACCGAAAGTTATTGTTACTTCACACGGTGACGAAACAGTTTACGAACCTGATAAGGAACTTGGAGATCAAATACACAAGGCCATTAGAAGAACCCGCTCAAAATCTCGAATTTACAGCAGCAAGTTGAAAATAAGTGAGTATTAATACAACTATTAATACAGTTTTCGTTCGTAGGTAACGGTTCACTGATCAGCGGGAGATGGCAGGCGGTGTGTACGACTGAGCCTGACGCAGCGGCCCAGTGGCCTGCTAGTGTTCGGTGGTGTTACTTTTCGTGGCTTGCGCTCTTCTTCAATGGACTACTGACGTGGCCTATTACTTAGTATTACCGATTACCGATAATTTCATCGCACAAAACAAACATTAGATGTCTCAAATAAAAGTGGAAATTAAAGAATACAGCTGTTGAGTGTTGACTTGTAAAATTTCCTTAAAAATTGGCAAATTTTTCTCTAAATCGACTTTCTTGTAAACCCTTCCAAAAAAGAAGCCCCTTCCCGATGCACAATTTTGGTCAATTCTGCACTTTAGCATCAGGGGATATATTATTTTTGGTCGCTAACTTCAACCTTAACCCTAACCTAACCAGGCGCCCGTGCGGAGCACGGCGTCTGGCATACTCGCGAGTGTTGATTGCCAAATTTTGTGTGTTGTATAACATCGGGTCCTATTACCGGATACCATTTCTTTACGCCATGAAAACGATCAACATGAAGAACAGAGATATGAATAAAACACAAATAAGTGATCTAATATATTCTCAAGATAAAGAATTGATAACTTATTTCGTAGAAAAAAGCAGCAAACTTACGCAAATTGAACTTTTACGGCAACCTTCAAGAAAGCAGAATTTTTTGTAGCACACAAACCGGGTTGTATTAACCGGCACGCACCCAAACGTGAATGTTTTGCATGGGAATGTCATTGACATGCGCGCTGCCACTGGTGCGCGGCAAAACGCGCGTATAACGCCTCAGGGCGCTTATTTTCTTTGGGAAATGGTGGAAAAGTGTTTGCTAAACATCCATTTATTATCCTCCGTTAATGCCGACTTTCAAATTCAACTTTCAAAATTCGAACGTTTTTCCTATTGGAATTTGCATGTACGGTAATACAACCCGTTCGGTATTGCAACCCCTTGCTATACTTGTATTGAACTAAATTGTATTACCGAACGCAACGTGATCGATTATTACTATATCTCTGTTTTGCATAGGAATGTCATTGACATGCGCGCTGCACAGCCACAGGTGCCCAGCAAAACGCGCGTAAAACGCCTCGGGACGCTTATTTTCTTCGGGAAATGATTGATGGGAAATTTTTGCTGAACGTCCATTTTATTAATATTATCCTCCAATCCATTAATGCCGACTGTCAAATTCAGCTTTCAATTTCAAATTAAAGACATTTTTCCAATGTAAATTTGCATGTCCGGTAATCACGACACATTCGAGTAATATACAACACCTTGTCCTTACTATACCGCATCTCAACTATTACAGGGCACCATTTTGGCACAAATTAAAATGTAAATCGGAATGTCCTTTTTTAATAATAAGAGTGAATACAAATGGTATTCATAGTTTGATATCTGAAACCCATTCCATGCATTTATAATCGCAGTGTTTTTTTTTCGTTTGCGATTCGTACCGTGTGCACGCGCAGCACGATTTTATGATGCACTTTTCTCCACCATTACGCGGCACCTCTGGACCAATAGGCGGCATCAATTCATTTAATTTTTCTTACACTGCAATTGGTTGATTTTGTTTATTTTTCTTTTACAGGTATTTTCACTTCATCTAGATCACATTTGAGAAGTTCTAATCTGAAAAGAAGAATAACTCACGCAAAATGGCTTGAATTTATTGTGCACCGAGCAAAGTTCAAATTTACTCACTAAGACATGCAACTAATCTCTTGAAATTCTAGAAGTCTAAAGAATTATATTGATAAATGTATTTTTCATGAGTTTATGCAGCTGCTCATACTCGTATAATTTTCGCTTTTATTTGATGCAATGTTTGTTTTTCTGTGGTGAAAAACAAGTGTTCGGAATAGTATGATGGCACAGCATCATACACTACGCAGGTCAACAGGAGCACAGAACTGTTTCGGGCGATGGGGCAGAAAATGCCAAACAAGCTGTTGATTATTTGCTAAATACATTGTATTGTGCAATAAAAATCAATGTGGATTTCAAAGCAGACGTGGCCGAATTTTTAGTTTGAAAGTTATTGTAGCTCAACCAGTTAATACGGATCACCCACCTAAATTGATGTATGAACGCGTTTATGACTGACATTTTTTCTTTTTTTTTCATAATTGGAAGAGGAATGTGCATAGATATGTCAACTTTATTATCTCCTATTTAAATATGATAAGCCGTCTGTTACATGATCATCATGCAAAAGTGAGAAATTAGCCTTCAAAATAGTTTCATCAGATCTAATGACAAAATGTTAAGTTTTTAGATTTTCCAAAAAAAAAAAATCTGAATTTTCAGAACATGTTTAAAAAACTAAAACATGTAGACATATCGGGGGGTGTATTCTGAAAACGATTTTAAGCTAAAATTTATTGTATCTACGTCAAATATCTACGTCTCTAAAATATTACACTGTACTTAAGGAATAGCGATTTGCTAAAATATATTTTAGTGACGTACATGTAGATATGACGTAGATAAAATAAATTTTAACTTCAGAATACACCCCAGGAATTTATCCTTGATATACACAGAAAGAGGTCCCGGTGTACACTATCAGCATGTTCAGGGGTATTTGGGTGCAGCCCCATGAAAAAAAAAAATCTAAAATATTATTGTCTATAACAAGCAGAAATTAACTCATCCACTACCAGTAACGCCTATCGGATCACCCAATTTTCAAGACCTTCAAAAACAGAATGAATAATCAGAATAATTGTTTATTGCTTTTTAAATTGTATTTTAGGTAATACCACACCCCTTCAAGTCGAGGGGTAAAGGGTAATATTTACAGCACTACTAGACTTGCTTGCTAATTCAATTATGCAATGAAGCCAAGATTTGTAATTGACCCCAAGTGTTTAACAATGGTGTTTCCAATTATGAAAACTTCATTGACATGGTGAAAGTAACGTGGCAAATCAGCAATAGGTAAGTAACAAATAATTCACCATGGTTTCTCTAGAAGTTCTCTTTGTTTTTTCTCTCCCATATTAAAGGGACAAGGAGGTCAGGCGGGAACGGGCCATGAGAAAGGCAGCAGAGCGTCAAGATCAGGACAAGGCTTCTGAAGGTACATATGTTGACCCCTATGCAGGCTCTACCCCGTCCGTCAATGAGAGTTAAAAAGACTGGTTGTCTCCGCGGCTCCCAGCGCAGAAGATTTATTGGGCTAGGATTCGCGTGTACATAAATAGCTAGGACTTGGGCTAGCATTTCACATACATACATGTATCACACGCTTCATCGCTAACGTCATTCACTGTTCAAATTGCATAGATTTATCCCACTTATGTAGGGTATAGAAGCAATTCACCCAAGGTGTAGTATTTCAAGAATATAGTATGATCAAGATCAATTCAGTGTTCTACCTTTTGTACATCAAAACATGAAGAAGTCCCCTTTTCTTTAAACTGTAAAAAACAAAAATAACCACGCACATAACTAATCACTAATCACCTAATCATACAAGTTCATTGATTGAATATTTTTATTAACCCTATCTGAATTTGTCTTTGAAGGTTGTTAATAATGTCCCCCATTCACCCCAGCATGTAAGCAGTTATCAAGGATGACTTTATTTTATGAGCTTCATTCATCTTCATCATCTTCATCTTAATTTTATCTGTTACATTGATTTTTTCTTAGGTAAAGAAATAGTCCCTTGGGGCAGAAGGAAGGAGCCCCGCCCCAGGGGAGAAGGAGACCAAGGAGCCACTACCCTGAGGATGAAGCTGAAGGCCAGGAGAACCTGACTGAGAGTTATTACAGCTCAGACGAAGAGAGGAGAGAAGGGGAGAGGAGAGAGATGAGGCACCAGCAGAGCTAAGCAAGGTATACAGACCTTACAGGGTTCACACAGGGCCTGGAAAACCTGGAAAGTCAGGGAATTTGACTTTTGTGTTTACCAGGCCTTGAAAGTCAGGGACAGTGGCGTAGCGTGGTCGGACTGATTGGGGGGTGGGGCACTGCAAAATTATTGGGGTGGCACACCTTATGTATTTCTTTTGTTTTTTTACAAAAATGGCCCCTTATGTTTTCTATTGTTTTTTCAAAATTATTGGGGGGGGCACAGGCCCCCCCGTGCCCCCCCGTAGCTACGCCACTGGTCAGGGAAATTGTCAAAATGTTCTCTTTGGTCATTCATTTTATCTGCATTTCTTCAGTTCTGGAATGCAATCAATTTGTTCCAAAAGATCTTTAAAGAAGTTAAAGAACGATGTTTACCTTTGTGAGAAGTTGTGTAAAAGTCATGGAATTCTGGAAGTCAGATTTTTTAATGTGCATTCCTATTCCATAAATATGATCAATGTGTATTCATCACTAAGTCAAGAGAAAGAAGCAACTTTTTAGACCACAGTTTTGTTGAAATAGGATAAATTTTAAACCCAACATTGTCTTACAAGGAACGAAAAGTATTTCACTAAAATTGCTGCAATCTTGTTATCTCATTTCTTGGTAAAAGATCCCCATCTAGTGAAACTAGTAATTTTATCTCCATGTTATTACAAGTATGCTGTGGAAAGAATTTTAGGTTGCATTTTACTTTGCAAGTTTTTTTCCATCCGTATGCAAGGTATCCAAACACATACCTGCTGGATTCAAACTCACAGTACTTCTTTTATGCACTGCAAAGAATGTATAATGGGGCTGATGGGAAAAGTAAAGTGCAAAGCGGTTTAGTGACTTATGAATTTAAAAACATTTTCCCTGCTTATATCACAAAAACGAACGTAAATAGCACTGGCTAATAAAACACTTTTCTATTCATAAAACAAATCACATGTAGGTTGAATGTTGAATACTATTTTTCAAGTGCATCATTCAAATTATATTGAATTCTAAATTTGTTTAATTTGTATTTCTTGCTCTCTGTGCAATCTACCAGGTGAAAATGAATGGGATGATCGGCCGGCCACGCATCCCCGAAGGAAATATGACCCGAATGTATGGTATAGAGACTACGGCCCTCCCCCTCCCCCCTCGGCATACCCCATGCACAACCCCTGGGTCAGTCCTCACCGGGTGCCGCCCATCCCCCACTACGACCCACGTCTGATGCACACCATTGGGCCAGAGTACCCAGTGCAGGCCTTCAGTACCCAGCACGCCACCTCCACACCCAACCAGCAAGAGCATCGCAGGAGGAGCTTGGGGGATCCCCACACCTCCTTCACCGGACCCACGCTGGTGATCCCTGCAGGGTCCATGGAAGCCGGGCAGGGCGACCATGCGAGAGGTGGCAACGGAGCTACGCCCAGTCGACCCTCGGCCCCCGCAACGCCCCAGCACATTCCGGTCACGATCGAAATCAAGCAATCGCCGGACGGCAGTCAGCATCTGAGGCTACCTGGACATCAGCAAGACTCTACTGTTCAATCACCGGGGCATGGTAGCTCCAAACTGGACACCAGCCTGAGGTCAGAGACTGTTAGTATAGGGGTTGGAGCCAGTCCACCTCCCCTAGCCACCATGAAACAACCTTTCGATGAACGGGGACTACCGCTATTACTGGAAGAGCTGGGGGCATGCAAGGACGAGAACAAGGATGTAAGTTGGGTTTGAGTGTCAGAAAACATTGCATACTGCATCGACGTTATTTAGGTCATATTCCTAAACGTATTTTCAATGTATATTTATGTATTAAAAGTGATGTCTAAGCTAGTGTCTATTTTCTTAGATGAACTGATGTTTTCACTATCAAAAGTCATTTAGAAGTTCAATAATTATGATGTTGACAAATTTCAATAGAACTTTGATATTCACTTTAGTCATCAATGGCATTTGATTTTAATTTGTTAACAAATTGCAACAAAATTAAGTATGCATTGTTTTGTTTTTTCATTTGTTTTCTTCGTATTTTCATTTGTTAATGATCTCTCAAAAAAATGTTATATGCATTGTTTTATTTTGTATTGAATTGTTTCCATAGTTATCGGAGAAGTTTGACGAGGCAGAGAAGGAGATAGAGTATCTGAAGATGCAGCTGGGAGTGAAGGATGCCATGTCAGAGGCAGAGATTGCAGCCAAGGGAGCAGGTAGGAAGGAGCGTGTCACATACACCATCTCATTCTCGGCCATAATATATAGCGTTTATAAAGTGCCATGTATCTAGGTGCCCTATTCAGAGGCACATTATTACCCTTGGTCATCAGGTACAGTTTGAACCCGCACAATTATCTTGTGCACCATCTCAACTCCCAGGGGAGCATTCTAGCCCAATGCCATGTGGAAATCACAAAAATAGGCCTTGAAAATCTTTTTACAAGTTGTTACAAAATTCATACATCAGACGCACGGTGCCATCTTGCAAACTCCTTGTGCACAGTGTGTAAATACATAAACTTGAACTTGAACTACATACTTCAGTGCGTTATTAATGAGCTCGCGATTTTACTCTGTGAGGTCTTCTGAAATCACCAGTTTTCATCATGTCTCGCTCTTCATTGTGTTTCTTCGGGAGCTTGCCTTTTAACAATGACGGCATTCCTAGTATGATATAACACAAACTTGGCGATTATTTGTAATTTCCCTTGGATTGCTTGGCCTTATAAATGCATTGTCTCTGTCATTATACTTCATTGGAACGTTGATCCTAGATGTTATCTACCTGAGGGTTTAATAGATACTGCCAAGGTATTCAGAGCATATGAAGCAAATCTTTTCATCCGTGTCTTCCCCTTTCTCATCCTCTCCGTAAAACTTCAAGCATTTTTTTGGTGTATATACTTCTCCTATTAGTTTTGTAGGAGAAGTAGGTTTTGTACAACATCATCACGTTTTTCCACTTCCTTTTTGAGCTTGACATTTCTTTCTCTCGCTTGTCATTCTTTCTCTAATCTTTCACAAACAAAATCAATTTCTACCGCCCAGCCTCCCTCAGCGCCCCTCTCAATCAGATAATCTATTTTGGTTATCTATTATTTTATCAACTAATCTATGAAACAGTTTGGTAAGAAATCAAGTTTATTTCGCACCTTTTCAATCCTAAATGTGCCTCTGTATTTTAATGTACATGATATCCACTTTTTGCAGCCCTGGTTGAGGAGATCTACACCGCGCAGAAGGAACACGATGAAGCCATCTTGGGGAGGCTGAAATTGGCCAATGACGAGAGGGATGACGCCCTCTCTAGACTCAAGAAGCACCAGTCCAAGGACGGCTACGACTCCGGGACAGATGTCAACTCCAATGAGGACGATAACGCTCCCGGTGACTCGGTAACTAAGCGTTCCATGTTCAGGTTAATTCACTAAACATTGTTTGGAAATTATTACATTTTTATGCCTCCGCCAACGAAGTGGCCGGAGGCATTATGTTTTCGGGTTGTCCGTCCGTCCGTCCCGTTTTCGTTCTCGCGATATCTCAAGAATCGGTAGACAGATCAATTTCAAACTTGGTAGGAGTGTACATATTGGGGTGACAATGATCTGATTAGATTTTAGGGGTCATGAGGTCAAAGGTCAAGGTCACAGGACTCGATATATATGCAAAAATGCCTCATTCTCTCGATATCTCAAGAACCGGTTGACGGATCAATTTCAAACTAGGTATGAGTGTACATATTGGGGTAGCAATGATCTGATTAGATTTTGGGGTTCATGAGGTTAAAGGTCAAGGTCACAGGACTCATATATATGCAAAAATGCCTCGTTCACACGATATCTCAAGAATCGGTTGACGGATCAATTTCAAACGTGGTATGAGTGTACATATTCAGGGTGACAATGATCTGATTAGATTTTGTGGTTCATGAGGTCAAAGGTCAAGGACACAGGACTCAATATATTTTTTGTGCAAAAATGCTTCGTTCTCGCGATATCTCAAGAACCGGTTGATGGATCAATTTCAAACTTGGTATGAGTGTCCATATTGGGGTGGCAATGATCTGAATAGATTTTGGGGTTCATGAGGTCAAAGGTCAAGGTCACAGGACTCAATATATATGCAAAAATGGCTTGTAATGGCAACATTTCAAGAACTGAATGTCAGATTTCAAGCAAACTTGGTACCTGAATGTTTATTAGGGAGCCAATGTAGCCATCAAAGTTGGGGTCATATGGTCAAGGTCACAGGACTCGAAATATATGAAGAAAAACAATAATTAATTCAGCGCACGTTAATTTGGGCTGGATATTAAAATCGCGTGATAGCGGAGGCATAATTTTCAACTGCGCGCAGTCGAAGATCCATCTAGTTATTTACAGATTTGGTAAATTCTCTGATAATTGTCTGTAAATTTGTCATTTCAAGGATGGGTAAATCTCTGGAACGTAGTTAATAAGTAGTTAATAACCTTTGTCACTCATGGGAAGGAGATTAGAACTTACAGTTTTGAATCTTTTACTATATCTTGGCAGTCAATCAGCAACTTCCTGTCCCGGTTGACGACGGCTGATAACCGCATGGCAGTTGACAAGTATGGATCTACTATTGTGGGTTGCATCTCCAGGAAGGAAGGAAGGAGATATCATGTCACTTCTTCTTATTAGAAAGTTTGTCATGATTTTTGTCTTACTGTTAATATCTATCTTTGTAGTCAATCAGCAACCTCCTGTCTCGGTTGACGGCAGCTGATAACCGCATGGCAATCGACAAGTACGGATCGGCCATCGTGGGGCGCATCTCCAAAACGAAGGGACGGAGACAACAGATCACCACGGAAGAGATGAGAGCCATCCTCAAGGAGAAAGAAGCTGCCATGACAAAAGTAAGACATCTACCAAAGTCATATATATATATATATGACTTAATCAAATACGAGTCATTCATTGGCTAAACACAATCGCATGATTTCAACTTAAAGGGGACCCCAGGCAAAGAACAACACATAACTATACGTTTTGGTACCGTTGTGTGATATTAAATAGATGCTCAACACTTGCAAAGGGTTGTGTAATGTATAAACAATACAATGAATTACCACCACTTACGGAACCAACATAACCTCTTGGTTCTGTATGCGCCAAACGTCTGAGAGTGTGCCAATTCAATTCACGCGTACGTTTGGAGACTATAGGAATAGAATCCCGAGTGAGGCGTTCGCCCTTTACAAAATTTAGTCTTCGTATGCAAGACCCATGAACTCGTGCGTTAGTATGGTGCTGCGTTTCCCAATTATATAAAAACAAATCTGAAAACATATTTTTCTGAACTTGTAGGTGGAAATGGATTACTAAAGATGTTACCTTTTATTTATAAGCATATTATTTTGGGGTGGTGTTACCCTTTAATTCAGTATGGTCCACGGAAGAGTGTTATGTTGTACCCTCAGCGCTGTGATAGATTGATAAAGGAGAATTTTAGTGTGAACCGAAGGCAAAATTCGATACTGATGCTATTGATTGCAAAGGTTATATATATTTCACGCTGAAGTAATTCTTTTATCAAAGGTTGCGCATCATCGCGCGATGTTAACAATAATCCAAATCACCCAAGTTTGATCGTTTAGAATGTTTAGAAAATGTAAATAGTCCATGAGAGAAGGTGTCTACTACTTGCGCTTCTGTAATGCTAATATTTGCATGGAAAGTTACCAAAGCTGTAAACAGAAATTGGTGTAGTTAATTTAAGTAATAAATTCAACAATTATTACAAATTCTATTTCTAACTGCATCATGATTAGCCATGCTTTTGATTCCATGTAGTCTTTTATATTGATTATTGACCATTATTGTTTTTATTATTGTAGGTTATGTTACCCCTTTCTTGAGGTTTGATCGATTAGAAAATAATCATGTGAATTCATGTCATTAATTTGATTATTTTCCCCACCTGATTTTCCTCTTTTCAGTGCAAAAAGCTTGAGAGAGAAGTCATTGAACTGAGGAAGAACAGGGAAAGCCTCAAATCAAGGAACAACAATGAGAAATCAATGAAGGTAAGATTGGCGAACAGATAATAACATTTGTTTTACGGCCCATTATGGCAAAATATTGAGATTATTGAGAAGCACTTGCCCGAATCAAAATTGTACATTTTACAAAAATAATACATTTCAGGGATCTAGTAACATTGTCCAAATCCTCAAAACTTACTTGAAACTCTAGCGGTTCTCTCGTACCTTCTTGTATTTGTATGAACAATAGAAGCATGGGGCAGGTTTCGGTTTTTCAAAATTTCCCTTTCGTTACAAAGATATTTATGATTGTATTGTTCAGATTTTGAACTATCCACTGGATAGTCATAACCGTGTACAAAGTCAGTGCAATGAGTTAGTGAATATCACGTTTCATTTTGCTCATTAATCGGCCATATACATATAACAGCCATTTAACGTGAAATTTTCACACATTGGACATATCAGATCATAACAATGCACATTGTATCAACCATTCATCACTTTTTCACGTGTCAACAAAGTTACTAGATCCCTTTAAAGTTACTAACAATTATTCGGCAGATTTTGGTAGCCCAATTAAGGTCACTACTTTTCTTGTTTTTCAACAACAAAAAAGGCTTGCCCGAATTGTTCTTTCACTTGATCCAGGCAATCGGGCAAGGGTTTATGTAGCACTCTGTAATGTATGTCTTCTGAAAATTCTTTAAAGGGATAGTTGAGTTTTGGTCGAACTGAATTTTAGTAACCGAAACCTACACCATTACAGTACAGACTAATTATTATAATTCCACCATGCTCGGAAGGTATACACAATTACAAACGACTAAGTAAAAACCCTGTTATCATTCAAAAAGAGCCATTACAACTCAAGAGGGCGCTCTCTAAAAAAATCATTGGTTTCAACCATGTTTCATACCAAATTGTGCATGGTATGTTATGTTAAAATAATGATTAAATAGAGATATCATCAACAACTATTCAAAAACCTCTTTTGACATTTTTTGAAAGAAGTATGTAAGCATTTTATGTATTTTAAAAAAAAATCAAGATATCGTCTTGCTAGACGATATATGAATAAAATATTTTGAAATCAAATTTTACAACTATGAGAGCATTTGAAAGGGAATGATTCTTGCTTCACATGTTTTATTCAATGAACTTTCAAATGGAATTAAAACCAACCACTTTAGTGTCAAGGGGCATTTCGGGATGTACCAATACTCAAGTGTACCTTTAAATAAAATTCATATTGTGTTTATTTTCTTTGCTCATTTTTTATTAATAAAAAAAAAAAAATAATGTACAAGGATCACAGAAGTTGCCATGCTTAGTAAGCCGATCCTTTCAGTAGTCAACCAATGTCTGTATGCACAAGTGAAATACTGCCCTCTCTAGTTGATTTTGTGTTAATTCAGACCGTTCGCTGACATGAAATGCAAATATTTGCTAGGACACACCCCCATTCACAAAACCACCTCCACTAGCGCTGCCCCTTCATTTGCATAACGTGTACATGGTTCGGATACCAACTTCAATGCAAATATTTGATAGGACACACCTCCTCCACAAACTCCACCCATTCATTTGCATATTCAGACAAGGTTTGCGTGCCAACTTCAGTTGGTGTACGCTGTACAGCGACTTGTAGCAATGTGGGATCGGATTTACGACGTGTATAGTACGTGCATACATGTATATTATGTATGCACAGTGACCGTTGGATAGGTATCGAGATGATTCTTAAATAAATGTAATATAATGTTATGTTTTTAATTTTGTTTCTCTTCAATATCAGGTCTAATTATATTTGTTTTGTCATTTATATATATTTTTTTATAGACTGGATGATATTTCTTTCAAAAGCGTGAATAATCTCCTTTTCTATTTTGTTATTTCACAAAATTGCATACTTTTCTATTTTTTATTTTTTTTGGGGGGGTTGCCAAGCTTTTCTACAGTTTGTAAGGATAAATTTGTGCAATATTGAATGAATGTTTTTTTTTGGTGGGGGGGTGGGGGGGGGGGGGGGGGTTCAGTACCAATTCCAGAATCCCTAGCATGCAGTAATGTGCATGGTTGTATGTAAATACTAACTCTAGAGTTATTTACCTCAGGACTATGTAACAAAGAATCATGATTAATCTTAAAATTGATAAATTGATTGTACGATCTATTAATTGGTCGTATGGTCGTATGACCAATTATTCAATCTTACGATCAATTGATTGATGGTACAAGTAACCTGGATATAAAGGTCACCTGTTTATAACGACAGTAAGATGCTACTGTATTTCCATTTTTTAAATTTTTGATCAAATGTAGATTCATGCTACTCAAAAACATCTTTGAAAAATAGAACAGTACACGACTGTATGACTATGTGTCTATGACTGTGCATTCATTACAACATGACACAGCCACGAGGGGACACCATTACCATTTTTTCGCACAAGCTACGTGAGCAAAAAAAATCAAAAAGGGGGAGAAAATTGGAAATTGTGCGGGATGAAGGAGTGTTCACTCATATATATGCATATCATTTCTAGCCAAACAAACATGTGTTCCCACGACAAACCAACAATCGCTCTCCAAACTGGCAAAAAGCGCGAAATTGCACGTCTCCCGCCTCCGGGACTAATGCATTTTCTCAAATTTTTATTGTAATATTTTACTACCAACCCGTGCCATTCATTATATTGAATGAGAAAACACATCAGAGAGGGGCGCAAATATTGACCCTTTTTCTATCCTCCTCCTCCCCCCATTCTTTCCTTTCCTTGTTTTTTTTCTCTCTATGTCCCTTGTGCTTTTTTTGTATCCCTTGTTTTTGCTATTCCACAATCCCTTGGCTTAACTGTGTGTGAACCTCATGTACTGTATTCTTATTCTTACCTCATTATGTATGACCATGATACACTTGCGCCATTTTGAATTTAGTATCTGCAAAGCTCTGCATATTTTTTTTTTTTTGTATGTCCTCTGCTGGCTGTTTCCATGTACATGTAATGTAATGTTCGCAAGGCAAAAATTTAATTTGGATTGTCTTAGAATTCATTGTAATTCATTGCAACCTGTTCCAAAATAGTTGACTTTGTCAATACAGTGTCTATGTCATGATTGCCGGTACCTATTAGGCTTACACAGTTGACCCTTGTTGGGGACTAGGAAAACTGTTTGTTGCTCAATAAACAGCGGCACATTAAAAATACACTTAGCAAGGAACTACGCTAGCAGGGTTTCATGATGTTTTGGAGAATTCAGAAATGTCAAAATCAGAAAAGTTATTGCAATATTGTGACTTTATCAGCTAGGTTTTTTGGTGAGGCAGGGGTCACACTTTGATAGTATAGTGGACCATATGGATGTAGACCAAGCAGTAAGTTACATTATTTTCATTGGCACAGACTTTTCTCCATGATGGCTGCAGTAATTATCAATCAAAGAAGGTAGCCAACAGCTGTTAGACAGTACAGAGGATTCAATACCTTCAGTATTGGGCGGATTGAGTAACAATCAATCATCCATATATTGTATATCAAGGCTCAAAATTAAACCTGTTTTTTTTCCCAGATGGCCGAGTAAGGCAAGTAAAAATAAAATACTGAAATCAATTTGACAGGCCCGAAAACAAAATTGGGTTGTCCCCTAAACAAAAAGAAACGTTGAAACGCTGAACATTATATTTGGTTGACAACTAGGGCAAATAGAAGTTTTCAATTTAAAGGGGAGGAAACCCTCAAATAAAGTTTTGAATAAAAGAAGCCGATTGAGAGTAGTGTGTGTATATATATGTGAAAGAATGTGCAAAATTGGATAACGAATCAGACAACTCTGGACCATTGGACGGAAAATACCAGACTATAGCTCAAATTGTTGATTACATTGATTTAATATTTATAAAGAATTAATGGAAGCAACTATTGCAACACATACTTATGTATTCTAAATGCATATTAAATGTGAAAAGTTGTTTTTATCATCCCATTATCTGTGAAATCATTAAATATGAACCTCTTTTTCCCCTCCCCTACTCATGTATACAATGTTAAAAAATAAAACTCAGAAATGTTTTTTTTCCCTGCAGAAAAATAAATTCAACTCTCGTGACAATCGAGGAAAGAAAAAAAGCCACTCCAAAAATGGTTAGGGTCAGTTTTTTTATGTAATACATTTATTTTGTTTTCATTTCTGAAACTTGAACTAGTGAAATCTTAGTTTCTCTCATTCAACAGTCTTGACAATTTGGAGAGAAAATATGAGCCCCTCCTTTATCTATTTTCCCCATATTTATATAGATATATTATCAACTTATATCTGAAAATTGTCTTTCCCACAGAAAAAAACACCCTCATAAAATCTCAACAATAGATTTCACATGAAGAGGAGGCACTCCTCAAAAATACTTGTACTATATGACAATAATTTTTGGCAAACACAACCCCTATCAGTACGGGTCAATCTTATTTCACTCGGTCAACACAAGAGGGGTGCTGAGATATTTGAAGTGATAATTTTCATTGGTGCATCATTGTGGAAACCCAGATATATTTGAAGTGATAATTCTCATGGATGAATCGGGGCTGATAGATCTACCCAATCAAAAATTATGTCAAGTATCTATTGTAATACATATTTTTACTGTCCTCTATACATGTATATCTTCCCTGTAGTTGAAGAGGGTGCCAGTTTGCAAAAGGCCATAAGGGACAGTTGTGAGAATCTGAAAGTTAGACTATCATTGTATAATATGATACAAAATATTGCTTTTCAAATGCTCACTGCACGTTTAGCCGTAGTTATTTCTTTTTTGAAATTATGATCAACATTTTGTTCTTCTTATATATATTGTTTCCTTTATATTTGAATAGCTTTAATCACAAAAATCACACAAATTTACAAAAATGGAGATGTTACATTTTGAAGAAGAAAAACTTCATACAGTCTACGCCTTTTTAAAATTGTATTCTAAGCTCAATGTTGGTCCTCCTCTTCTCAACATGTTATGCGACATCTTGATGCAAAGTAAACTTCTTTATGTACATTGACAAATGCAAAAGCAGTTTGTCTTTATTCTCTGTCCTGGTTCCTTCTGCAATTGAAAATGTATATTTTTGTCATATTTGTTCCAAACTTGCTTGTTTTTTTTCTTCTCTTTTTCATGTCATTTTCTTTTTGAAAATGACATTGCTCGATAATTTGAAGTTTCCCATCAAAGTTAGGACTGATTGATCTACTGATTAAAATTCATCTTTTTTTCATTCTTTTTTTCTATGTTTATTCATGTATGCTATCCTTTCTCATCCCTTTAATTAAACAGGATGGCAGTTGTACTCATATTTGAATCCCTTTTCTAATCCGAACTGTTTCTCTCTCTCTTCTTCTTTCTCACCATGATAAAGCTTAGGACAGTGCCATTTTATTGTTATATGTGACCGGCCATATATAGCCAAACCCTGCACTTGTCGGTAAATCATGTTTTGAAGAAATGGGCATTTTAAGTTCACATAATGTGTGTAAAAGACTTATGATTGGAAAAATTGAAACAATCATATCTTCGCCAATTATTGACCAATTTGTTAGAACAAAGCATGAAATGAAAGCTTGTGATGAGGCCTTTCTAATGGTATGACAAACTACATTTTGATTTTGACCGACAAGTGCAGGGTTTTGCTATAGCCGGTCACATATATAATGAATTCTTCAGTAGGAGCTTGCGCCTTGTCCTTTGATTATTCAAATATTATAACAAATGAAATTCAGGGGTTGTCAACAAATATATAATCCCATCTAGTTTGGCTATTCTAGCATATTTATTGGCATATATACATTTCATACAGGAATCATACATGTATGTATGTATGATTTTGTTGTATGTTTGAACATCCTGCAACATGATGTGAGAGTATCATATCAAATGTGCCATCCAATATTGACATATCCTGTTACTTGGCAATTGTAACTGAACTCTGTATGGTGACATCATAACCTACATTCTAGATGTGGGAACATATGGTTTTAATGTGCATATACTGTATATATATTTTTTTCATTGACTTTTTAAAGGAACATTAAATTTAAAGGAACAGTTTGTCATTTTAAAGAGGGAGCTTCAGATTTTTAGAAATAATATATACCTTTTTTTTTGCAAGGTGGGGGTGAGAGAGTATAAGATTTCAAATCATTCAAATGAAGCTTATTGGAGGAAATATTACTGTTAAAATATTGCAGAAATTATTGTATCAAAACCAAACATCCTGGCAAATCATGTCAAAGGGACAATTGAATATCACCAGAAATGAAGAAAACAAAACAACAAAGTGGTGGTGGCCGTAAAGAGGCTTAACTGATATGTTGTCATGTATTGTTCTCCTCGAGGTCTTGACATCAAGCTTCACAAGTGCAGATGAATTGTTATTGATTTATTTATGTTAAATTACCTTCTGCAGGCACAACTGGGTATCACGAGAGATGATGGAGACTACGCTATGGTTGTCATAAAGAGGCTAAACTAATATTTTAGCTTGTATTGTCACATTAAGGCTCGACAAGCTCACATTTTTCTATTTCTTTGTGTCACTTTTCTGTTAAACTACCTCTGCAGGCACAACTGGATATCAGGAGAGATTAGAGAGACTAAACTTTGGTGGCTGTACATAGGCGGAACTGATAATTAATAGTGTTTATTTCTTTCTTCAAATTTCAGCCTCAAATAAACATTTTATTTATTGATTGCTTATTTTGTTTATTATATTTTAAACTTTCGTTTGAAGGCACAACTGGATATCACGAGAGACGAGAGGGACAAAGCTCTAGTGGCCGTCAAGAAACTCAAGAATGAAATCGACTCGCTCAAGATGTACTACAAGTATGTATCGCTGTATATATCGTTTAATTACACAATCTTACGATATACAGTCAAACCTGTCTTTAGTGGCCACCTGTTTATAGTGCTTCAGCCAATCTGTTTGAAGTGGCCACCAAAAAAAAATTATCACCTCTCTACAGTGGCCACTTTTCTAATTGCCCTATTAAGGTGATCATTATGCACAGGTGCTCTCATTGAAACTGAATGATTTTTCCCAAATACGTTTCACCCCTCCTTTTTTTACATTAACCCGTTCCCCTTCGAGATTCTGAAATCCCCATAGACTTTGTACAAAACCCAACCGATTCCCGTAAGCAACGGGTTTTAAATAGTTAACAATTCCAGTTACTGGTTCTAATTTTCTTGCCGTACATTTTAACCTCCACGTTCCTCTGTTCTTGGTGGTTTTTAATGGATACCCTCCTGTTTTGACCATGATTTTTCTTCTCATTTTTGTTCTTCTTCTTTTGTCCAGCCTGCACAAGTCTTTGTCGCAGGAGGCGACCCTTCGGGACCAGTTCAACAACACTCTGGGCAGCATCGAGACGCAGGTGAAGAGCCGGGACGAGGTACTGGCCCGCACCCAGCTCAACAACAGCCAGCTGGCCGCCCAGGTCCGCCAGGCAAACGACGAGCGCAACAAGCTGGTGGCGCAGCTTCAGCGCAGTGAGCAGGACAATCAACAGCTGAGGCACAAAAACCAGCAGTAAGTTTTAGCCAAGCCTCCACACTTACTTTTTTTCTCTCTCTACTGGCCCGTTTGGGCAAGTAAAATCATGTTCATGTTCAAATTTTACTCGCCCAAACCGAAAATATACTTACCCCCCTTACTTCTAGATCAGATTTATATGTAAGGAATTACATTCTGCTCTCGTAGTTGGAACGGAAATGTCAGTTGCTTGATCGGGCAACCAAACAAGAGCATTGAACAAATTTTACTTGCCCAACATAAATGTTTACTTGCCCCGGGCAATCAGGCAAATGCTAGTGTTGAGCCCTGAGTTAGCCATTCCAATATGGTAATAGTTAGTTGAGTAGCAGAAGGGTCTGAATCTCAACAAGCCCTCTACTCATCCTCAGTAATTCAACAACTGCACATTGTTCTTATTATTTCACCAACTTGATGTACAATACCTAGTATCCTTATGTCTTATAGATTATTTGACTGAACATGATGATGCCTCATTTTTCTCTCTTTGTGCAGGATGGAACGTCTTGTCTCTGTTCTAAGGAAGAAGGTGGCTGAGGGAGCAGTCAAAACTGTCTGACAAGTTTCCTGATGGTGCGGCATTGTCTCACCCAAACCACGAACAATCTCGAGGAAAATGCCTTCAAAACAGTCTCACATGTTCAGTGTTTCAGCAAAGCCTCACCCATCTGCAAGAATCTTCAGGATTGAAGAAGGCAGATTTACCGGAAGAAGAAGAAGGAGAAGATCAGAGTTAGCTTTGAAAATAGACTGTCGCATGCACGCAGCATCTGAACTATGTAGAGAACCGCCAAATTTGTATCAAAGAATGAACGAGTGTGGAAGTGGCATTTGGAATATACTTGACATCTATATCTTGAATCACATTCACACAGAGAACTTAGTCTACTTCTCGAAAAGAGTAGGAATAACTGCGATAATTCTTAGAATTGAAGCCTGCAGTTTAACCGGAATAAGAAGAAGAGACTGAATTATCTTGAGTGCTATTATCCTTTCAATTGAAACCGTCTGACATGTGTCATGTTCGCACACACACAACCGGAATGAACAAGCGGTAAATGCATTCATATCGGTCTAATATACAGTCAAACCTGTGTATAGTGACCACCCAAGGGAGTCAAGAATAGTGGCCACTGTAGACAGGTGACCACTATAGACAGGTTCATTCCATTGTTTTTCTCTGCAGGGGATCATGTTTAGTGGCCACTATAGGCAGGTTGGCTGCTATGGACAGGTGGCCACTAAGACAAGTTTGACTGTATATGTGGGACGAAACAGAGAGTTAAGGACCTGCTCTTGAGCAGAATCACCAGAAGAAGACAGAGACTAACTGTTATGACTGGGTTCTCATTCACACACAAGAGACTAAACTAGCAAGTTAGTGGACTAGCTCCACATTTCAAATGAGTTTCATCATTGCATCCACACGCAGAGTGACTCGGCGGAATAAAACATCAGATCTTGAGTGTGTTCGCACAGCCAACTAACTATTGTGAGTGCTATGATGTTATCTCCCCCCATCTATAAGCCAAAAATAGATCTGATTTCTTTTTTATAATATCCAGGCACATTTGGGGGAAACTGCAGCATTTGTTAAGAAATGATGCATAAAAGAGAGCAGACATGGAATTTTAACACGTTTACAGTATTCAATGTTATATTTCGTTTTTCTATTGAGACTATGTTTACAGCATAATAATACAAGAGGTCTTTTGCAAGTAGATTGTCCGACTATGCAACTTATGCAATTTAAGGAATTTCATCTTGATGTTATAAATAATGCAATCAACTTAAGTCATTTAGAAGAAAAAAATTGTATTCAAGAAGCCTTGAGTATTACTTATGAAGATTTTCTTTTACCATTATGCAAAATTGTTTTATACAAGTCGAACAGACTAACTTACCTTGATGTATTCAATTGTAAGGACAGTATACTCCTATAAATATTGGAAGTATTTGTTTATTTGGTGCTTGGTAAAATCATAATAGCAATGTCATTTTTATTACCGTAAAACTCCGTGTATAAGGCGCACCCGTGTATAAGGCGCACCCCCAACTTTCTAAAAAAAAATATATATATTTTTTAGGACACCCTGTATTTTTTTTTTAGACACCCTGTAGTGCTGTTGGAATACTTACATCGCTGGTCTAGGGCATATCAAGGGCTTAATGTCAATTGTAGCTTTCATCATCATACATTTTTTCACATACAAAATAGTGGTTAGTACAAAAATTGCACACATTGAGCAATAACACTGGTGCTCATAAATATTCATATTCTTATTCATGAATATTCATAAGCACTTATACTCATTCAATATATGCAATTTTCTTAATTAACTAACAACTATTTTCAATTATGAGCAAAATTTATAACCACTGGTTAGATAATTGCATATATAATGAGTACCTGCTGCTCACGAATGTATGAATATTCATTAGCTGCAGTATTTGCTCAATAAACTTGCAATTTTTAAATTTGTAACCAATATTCGTTTTGTGTGAAAAAAGTATATCTTGCTGAATGCTACAACAGACAGCAAGCTCTTGTCATACTCTACACCACAGTGTAATATGCATTGAACATGACTACAGGGTGTCCCAAAAAAAACATCTGAATTTTTTTTTTTTTTTTTTTTTTTTTTTTTTGCTATACCTGTGTATAAGGCGCACCCCCGACTTTGAAATTTTTTCCGACGGAAAAAAGTGCGCCTTATACACGGAGTTTTACGGTAAGTAATTGGGTAATTTTTTTGTAATATCTGTTTTTAGATATTGTGATAAAAGTGAAGAAATTATGATTTTTAATTATTTTTTTTGTATATGTTACTTTATTTGTAACTCTAATCATGCATATTTCTTATAATCTGAAATGTCTGGTAGATTTTTATTTTATGAAAGCTGCTGTTTGTAAATGTATTATTTTTGTTTTTATCATAATCATACACCATTACATGTTATAGGATATGCCAGACAATCTACTACATACAAAAAGGTATGGTAGTATTGTAATGTGTAAACATTCCCTTACCCTTGACTTTTATCCTGCAATTATGTGTGTGAGATTTTGTTGTGAAATTTTATCTAGCAATTCATTCCAAGTACTTGCACACGTATTTATTTAATTTGTATATATGTGTGTGCAGTTTCTTAGTCGGTAAATATTGACCGACCATTCCGCTCTGCGTTTAATTTGATTTTATTGTTCTGCTGTTGGTAAGAGCATAAGCTAAGGAGAGGTGTTCTTTTTAAAGTCACACTTTGTAGAATGAATGAAATTGGATGGCTGGGATGTTGATACTTCTTAACCCATTCAGGAAGGCTTGGTTTTGGTATAACATGCATTCTCCATAGACCCCTGCCTAATTATTTTTTGGGGACAAGTCTTGAATGGGTTAATTAATATGATATTATTATTATTTTTTTTTTTTTTTTGATATTGTAAATATATATATATTTATAAATGTTTGTATGGATAGTATTGGATAGTACAACAAATTAATGTTTGCCAAGTGTAAGTCATTTGAGTGATTTTAATCGTGTCGGGTACGTTTTTATGCAAGATATTGCGACGTGTTTTAATAGATTTTATATGTGGAAAGATAATTTTGAAAACATTATGTAGTCGAATTTGATGCACGTATGCTATTAACCCCTTGACTACGGGAACCGGGTGGGTTGTGCACAAAGTCTATGCAGATTTCAGAAACTTGAAGGTAACGGGTGAACATGAATTATGCTGTGTACAGGTGACGATAATCTTGAAAGTAATGCAACATTTGATGATATAATTCATAGCACCTTAGCACCAGTATTCTCAAAATTTCAAGGCCCATTTGTGAAATATTTGATCCGTTGCATTTATCCGTTGCATTTATAATTTCATTACCAATTGAATCATGTACGTATGCACATTTTTTATTTATAATGAAAATGCCCTTCACGAATGAAGAATTGTACAGCATAATATGATCATGCCATGGTTACCCGTGTGCCGTGCCATGAAGTTGTTAATAACGATAAAGCGCAAGGTTATCTGTATACGTATGTCATTAGGTTGTTTTTAAAAAAGGCGACAGGGTTCAATGGTTCCTTTAAAATTGTTGAGAGAGAGAAGAAACAAAGTAATTGTAATCTCCAATCTACTTGGCATGCCTTGCCCATTACCTTGCACCAATATCAACCTCCCTTGGCCAAAGTCCTGCCTAGCCAATGGAGAAAACACAGGGGGGCGAAGGAGGGGGGGGGGCAATTGTTCCCCCTATGATCATTCTTTCCCCCTTTACCGTCCTTCCCTCGTCATTCAAAAATAGTCCAAGTAAAGTCGTACCTGCGTATAGTGACCACCTATTAAAGGGAAAACAATACGTATGGCCACTGTAGACAGGTTACCTCTGTATACAGGTTCCATGGCTGCTATAGACAGGTTTCACTGTTTGAAGATTTTGTTTGTTTTAAACATTGCACCGATATACTTTTTGTCACAGGTCACCCAACCCCTCATGAGAATGATTGCCTAGCTACTTGCCCCCCCCCCCCCCCCCCTCATGAACATTTCTATGTTCAGTTGTATAGCTTTGTCAAACTCATTGGAGGTGGGGCACCATCTGTATATTCTGTATGTGTACCCTTATGGATTTTTTTTTTTTTCTTCAGATTATTGGGTGCCCCCATGTGCTCCCCCCCTCCCCCCCCCCCTCTTCCCGTAGCTACGCCACTGGCTATGCCACTGGCTATGCCACTGGCTATGCCACTTTATAGCCAAACCCATCCATTCCTTATCTCCAACCATGTTTGCTAACCCCATCCATTCTCCATGCCCGTTTCATGATTTGCCCTTATTATTTCCACCAACAATGGCACTCGACTTCGCTTGCGTGTGTTTGTCGAGGGCGGAAATACAATTTTCTCAATAAAATCTTGGAAGAAACAGAAGGGGAAGAGAAGAAATTTGTGGAAGTAAACAGAATTCTGCATTCTTGTATTCTTCATTCCATTTTTCTTTCTTCCTTCCTATTACAAAATTACTTATCACCGTTTTTTAGAATGTTTATCTTGCATTGATTGACTCCATAGAAAGATTTCCCAAGAGAAAGACCGGTTCTTGAATATGAGAGAAGTATGACCTATGAACTTTATACTACATGTGTTTGTGTGTATGCATGCATGTTATATGTATGTGCGTATGTATGTGCGTATGTATGTGTGTATGTATGTATGTATGTATGTGTGTATGTGCGTATGTATGTATGTATGTATGTATGTATGTATGTGTGTATGTGCGTATGTATGTATGTATGTTTCTATGTATGTACTGGGTAATACATAGCTTCATAAGTATATTCATAAGAATAGAAAGGAAATGAGGCTGAAGGGTAGACTACAAAGCAATTGGTGTTCTTGCACCATTTTAATCGTATATATGATGACGACGAACTTTCACCTTTCACCAACTAGATGTACATAGTACCCCTGGGGGGTGTTTCACAAAGATCCGAAGTTGAATTTAACTCTAAGTTGGACTTAAAAAGTATGGTAAGCCATTTGTAATCTTGGAATAAAAATATATTCAAAAGCACAAACAACATTTATTTAGACTCTTCATAAATGTTACTTACATGAAGAACATGAAATCTCCTTGATAATAGACAAATATTAATGATTTAAAAACAAAATTATATGCCTTTTAAAAGGACTTTTAAATTTGTTTCAAAGAAACTAACGGCTTTCCATACTGAATAAGTCCAACTTTAGAGTTAAGTTCAACTTCTGATCTTTGTGAAACACCCCCCTGCTGTTCATATAATGTTTTTACTGAACTTGAAGATGCCAGCAAAAAGAGGACAGTATCTTTAAATTGATCTAGTAAAAACATTGTCAAAATCCTTCAAAAATACTTAGAACTCAAGCGGTTCTCACGTCCTTGGTTGCAAACGTATTACCGATAGAAACATGGAACTGATTTAAGTTTTCCAAATTTATCTTTTGTTGTCATAGGATATTTAATTGCTTGAAGACAGTGTTAGTGTATTTAATAATCTCCATGGGAGAAATCAAACGTACAAAGTATAAGTGCAATGAGTTAGCACATGTAACTTAGCATTTCCGATCATTACTCGTGCACATGAAATTCATTTACCATGGGAATTTTCACATATCACTCGCACTCGGTGAACATATCGGATCATTCAAAAGCAAATTTTACCAACCCTCCATAAGTTTTTGCACATGTCAGCAAAGTTAGTACGGTATATCCCTTTAATGATATATACTTCGCTCTCAAGATATGTTTTTCAAACAGTTATTTGTCACCCCTCGTCTAGTGTTTGCTCTGCTAATATCAGTATCCTGCAACGGATTGTGAAAGGTCGTTTTTATATTTGCATTTCGATATTTTAATTGGAATCTTTTGATAAGAAAGCAAATTACAACTCGAGGTATATCAGTCACTCTTGAAATTCACGTGATCACTCACAATCGATCTGACGTGGGACCATTAATTTTGAGAACGTGCACTGAAGGAGTAAAATAGAAGACATCCTTCTGGTGGGTGGGGGCTGGTGGGCACAGGAGGGGGACAATTCAACAGGGTCTAGGGCTGGAATTCCATTCAATACTTACAATAAGTAAGACATTTACTTAGAATTTGCTAGGCTAATAACTCGCATTAAAATCGTTTTTAGACTTTTACTTCAGTAAAAAACAATATTCTGAAGGAATTATGACATCAACATTTTTAAAGATTTTCGGTTGATGAATTAATCAAATTTCAATTTTGGCTAAGTAACTTACTTAAGTATTGAATACTGGCCCAGGACAACGTGTGAAAACAATATATAAAATATATTTTGCTCTCCCCCTCCCATCTCCTCCTCCTCCCGTAGTATACCACCGGGAGCAAATCTTGCTTGATTGTCTTTACCAAGATGTCCAAAGGTGAATTCGAATTTATGTTTGTTGCGGAACCAATATTATGAACGCATGGTATTATAATCGATTTCACTCGATTATAGATAGCGCAATTTGTACGTGTGATTGATTTGAAAGACTAAATATGACACTGTTTTTATGTCACCGTTATGCAATCATAATTTTTAAACAAAGCACATTTAAAATATAATATATATACTGTATATTATGAACGCAATGTATTAAAATAAAGTTCACTAGATTATGGATAACGCAATTTTTACGAGTGATTGATTTGACAGACTAAACATTACACTGTTTTAATTTCACCGTTATGCAATCATAATTTTTAAACAGAGCACTTTTAAAATATATTGTATATATTTTATAAACGCAATGTATTCAAATAATATTCACTCGATTATGGATAACGCAATTTTGTACGTGTGATAGATTTGACAGAGTTAACATGACACTTGTTTTTATTGCACCGTTATGCAATCATATTTAAAAAATCACTTTTATTTATAGTCGGCGAGCCACGTCCGTAAAATTATATGCTTTTATTTCAGTACATAACGCATGGACAGGCATAAGCATATCCTACTGTAAGAATAAAGTAAATGTACATAATTGTTTAACACGACCAAGTTTACATAGGAAATACTATACCCCTTATCTAAATGAAATCGCTAACTGGCAAACTCAAGCTTTACTGGATGTAAATATACAAAACGAATCTGGATGTTCATTCATGTATGATTTTATTTATCCCGGGCAAACGATGATACCTGATACAAGTGTTTACAATTAAAACACAGACAGACAAACAATGGAATCATTCCAATGTTTTCTCATCAATTCGCGCCATCATGCCGTAGTTGACTTGGCACACAGCAATGAACCAATACCAAAGACTACACATATGGCATGCAATTAGTGCCAACAAATGTCGATCTTAATAATACTGTTCGATGATATAAAATCTGTTGAGAACTTACTGCTATTGTCAAGTGGAGCCGAGCTTTCGGACCTAGCAGATCCTCCATCGAGACATAAGTGACAATACTGATCGATGTTAGTTACAGATCCATCGATCTTAGAGATGGAATTTTAATAAAAAGCGATCTGTTTTGTAATATATCCATCGAAATCGCAAATAAATACATTTATTCAGTATATATGGATGATCAAGGATTGGTCGAAATTTTCCATATCACATCGATTGGGGTGTGTATATGATCGATGGATCTAGTAACACGTACCGATTTCAATAGGAATTCACAGACGGGTTTTTTCACAAAGATTATAAGTTGAACTTACATATTAAGCTGGACTTAAGTTGGACTTACATATTAAGTTGGATTATGGAAAGCTAGCTGTTAGCTGCTTTGTAAAAAATATAACATTATTGTGAAACACAACATACAATAAATATTATTTGATAATAACAAAATCATCAATACGTTCTATTATCAACGAGATTTCATTTTATGGATGTACAATTTCTCAAAAGTCTCAAATACATGCAATGTTTAGTTTATAGATATGTTGTATTCCAAGGCTACAAACGGCCTACCATAGTTTTAAGTCCAACCTAGAATAGTTATGCTTATAATTTAAGTTGAATTTATAATCTTTGTGAAACATCCACACGGCCCATGAAACACTAGTTCTGTTGGCAACAAACAAGAATAGCTGTTGCATAATTTGTATAGCTATACCGTGACATCAAAATGATTTAGCATGCAACTTTAAAGCTATAGAATGATGTAATGACTAAGTACGCCAAGCCTCCGATTAATGAGGAGCAAACATTGATCGATGTTTCAATTAATTGATGAGCTTTTAACTATGAGTGATCGATATATTGATTTATAGTTTATTGACAATGCATGCTCTTCATACGATATACTCACACACACACACACACCACACACACACACACACACACACACACAACAATCTATGGTCTAACACCATGTTTGTCCTATGCAAATCAGCCCGCCTCGTTAATGGCAAGCGTATAATAATATTTACATATTGACATTCTACCCGTTTTACATATTTGTATATTTACAAATTAATTTACCTAGAGATAATAAAGGAGTATATAGAACGAACCCATGTAAATATATACACTGGGTAAAGCAGTGGCTAATGTGTACTATCATCCTATCTTCTTCTTTTTTTTTTTTTTTTTTTTTATAGTAGAAGTATTTGTTAAAGAGTGTCGATATCTTTGACTGTCAAATGTTGAATTTTCTGCCGTTCATGTGTTGACTCCCCACTCGTGAATAAGCAAATTAATCGTCTATTTAATCACAGAAGAAATACAAAACGGATTTTATTTGCTATATGTAATCGCTGAAAACGGCATGTATAAATATTATTTTCAGTTGAACTATTTGTTCGCAAACGGGAATTATGCAATAAATGTGGTGAACGAAATCAATAAATTAACTTTGTTTTTCTTTGCACACAATTGTGTTAAGTTAATAGTATTCTGCATGTAAAATATGAACATTCAGTTTATTGCTTTGCCAAATAAAATAATAGAAGAACTAACTGACATTTTTTTCCCCCACAGCATTTTGATCTTCCGGGTTTCTATTTCGGTAGACGTGCTGAATACATAATTATTTAGATGATCCGTTGTGTTTATGCTTTATACAAAAGCAAACAAATGCAGTATTATCGAATTGAATAACGTTTCGCTGTTTGTTCTTTAAAGGGACTTAGTAACATTGTCCAAATCCTCAAATCTTACTTCGATCTCTAGTGGTTCTCTCATGCCTTGTCATATTCATATTAACAATAAAAGCACAGGACAGGTTTCGGTTTTTCACATTTCCATTTCGTTCAAACGATATTTACGATTGAAGTAGTCTGTATGAAATTGTCTACGGGATAATTATTTTCATCCGTGTACAAAGTAAGTGCAATGAGTTAGGGAATATCACTTTGCATTTTTGATTTGATTTTTGATTTCATTTTATTTCCACATTCAAAGTTTAAAATACAATGTAAAAGCAAAGCATACAAAAACATATCATATACATAACAACTACTACTGCAAATATACATTTACATAATTATATACAAACAAGCAGGTGTGGGTTTTGCTCATTTCTCGGCCAAAAAACATCCAATTAACGTGAAATTTTCACATGGACATATCAGATAACAACAATATACATTGTATCATCCATTCATCACTTTTTGCACTTGTCAACAAAGTTACTAGATCCCTTTAAAAGTCATTCGGTTAAAAAGTCAAGTAGATTCGTAGTATACGCATCGTTACGATATTAAGAGGAATAACAACGCGCTGCGCGCACCGGTTGAGCAACCATCCTCGTGCCCCGGATTAGTCATGATGGTGTGGATTTCTTTTTTAAATCATCCGTGCAAGAACAATGACTGTGTACTTGTCCCCTAACCCTAACCCTAACCCTGTTGTTTTCCTTCTAATAGGTCAATTTAGTTAACTGCAGGTGTGGGTTTTGTCTAACAGTCGGCTCTTACGATGTGACATTGTGATAAATGTGTGAAAGAACCAGTCAATGAAACACATAGTATTGTTAATGTTTACATATCAGATAACAACAATATGCATTGTATCATCCATTCATCACTTTTTGCACTTGTCAACAAAGTAAATGATCCCTTTAAAAGTCATTGGGTTAAAAAGTCACATAGATTCGTAGTATACGCATCGTTACGATATTAAGAGGAATAACAACGCGCTGCGCGCACCGGTTGAGCAACCAGCCTCGAGGCCCGGATTAGTCATGATGGTGTGGATTTCAATGACTGTGTACTTGTCGTTTTATTGTTTTCCTTCTAATAGGTCAATTTAGTTAACCGCAGGTGTGGGTTTTGTCTAACAGTCGGCTCTTACAATGTGATATTGTGATAAATGTGTGAAAGAACCAGTCAATGAAACACATAGTATTTTTCATTTTTTTTTTATTGAACATTATCATTTAGATTTTGACAACCGTGTGTAAACTTTTATATAGATTACCAGGGCACATATTCATGAAAACCATGCTCTAGTAACTTTGATGGCATGTGTACAACGTGATTAATGGTTGTACTTTTGTAAATACACACAACAAAAAAGTAAGTCCCCCTAATCAAAATGGGGTCACTTTTTGACGTAAATGTTTTGAGCAAAATAACTCGGCAGGATTGTTCCTACACTTTGTGACTAACTTCTTTGTGAAAATGAAGTTGGTCCATTGAGTCACGCATGAGTGAGCACACAAAGTGCCAATCTTTCCTTTGATGTGTGCTCACTCATGCATGACTCGATGGACCAATTTCATTTTCACATAGCAGTTAGTCAATAAGTGTAGGAACAATCCTGTGGAGTTATTTTGCTCAAAACATTTTTGTTAAAAAAGTTATGTTATTCTAATCAGGAGGGGACTTACTTTTTTGTTGAGTTTATTCCAACAATACTGATCAATTAAACCCAACACAAAAAGTCATCCCCCTTAATCAAATAACATAACTTTTTAACGAAACGGTTTTGAGCAAAATAACTCGGCAGGATTGTTCCTACATTTATTGACTAACTTCTGTGTGAAAATTAAATTGGTCCGTCGAGTCATGAATGAGTGACCACACATCAAAGGCAAAATTGTCACTTTTTGACTCTTGTGACTTTTGAAAAGTGACATTTTGCCTTTAAAGGGGTAGTTTAGTTTTGGTAGAGAGGGCGCTGCACATCACAATTTTTTTGTGAGGTAATGAAAAACTGAGTGTCGAATTTGAGAGAACATGCAATTTTAATGGCAGAATAAACTTTATTTGGTCAAAATCGACCCAGAAACGGCTGAAATATCAATAAATATATCTGATCTTATAATTATTTGGGGCCCAAATAATTAGATGATTTTTAGAAAAAATAAAAAAATGCTTGCACTTTTTCAAAAATTTTCAAAAGCGTTTTTTAAATAGTTGTTGATGATCTCGCTATTTAACCATTATATCAATAAAACATCACATGCATAATTTTGTATGGAAATGGTTGAAACCAATGTCTTTTTAAAAAGCGCCCTCTTGTGTTTTAATGACTCTTTTTGAGTGATAACAGGCTTTTTACTTAGTCGTTTGTAATTTTGTATACATTTCGAGCATGGTGGAGTTATAACTATTAGTTTATAATGTTACTGTGCAGGTTTTGGCTACTAAAGTTCAGCCTTAGCAAAACTAAACTACCCCTTTAATGTGTGCTCACTGCCTCACTCATGCATGGCATGGCGGATCAAGTTCATTTTCACGGAGACGTTAGCCAATAAGTTTAGAAACATTCCTGCCAAGTTATGTTGCTAAAACCCTATTTGTTAAAAAGTTACGCTTTTTTGATTAGGGGGGAGTTACTTTTTTTGTTGTGTTTAATTTGGTCATGATAGACTTAACCAGATATAGCCTCCATGGACGTTACTTTGATAAATATGACCTTTTTACCAGCGCATCTGCATGGGGAGACAAGCGCAGTTGCAGTTGGAACAATTGTCGAAACAAAGACCTTTATCCGGTCTACGTTTATACCAGGGAGCTCCCATTTCCCTGGTTAAGCCATGGTCTCATCCGACCCACGTAGGCGTAGCGAGGGGTCCACGTAGATATTTTGGGGTTGTACGTGGCCATCCGGGGGTGGCCCGCGTGCACTACGCAAGTAATTTCAAGCTACCTGACCCCCGCGTAGCCTTCATTTTCGTAGGTGGAGAAAAATTGGACATGCACATTTGTTGGTATGCGATGATTTGTCGAGGCTACCACGTGGCTGGTGCGTGGGTGGTACGTGAGGGGCACGTGTGGGGGGGGGGGGGTTCGTGGATAGTAGCCCACTTGCGAATTTTCTTCGTTATTTGCAGGGTATATAAGCTAGATAACCCACGTAGCACATGTGCGCCACCCACGTAGCACCCACGTCTGACCCACGTACTACGCACTCACTACGCACGCACTGCCCACTTGATCACCACTGCCCCCCTCGTCTTGCCCGCGTAGCACCTGCGCGCCACCAACGTAGCACCCACGTACTACCCACGCACTGCCCACGTGAACATGCAAATGGAGAAATACAACGGCAGAACGGGTGTATTAATGAAATCCTATTAAATAGATTATGATTAAGTCATTTCAAACGTAGGAGAAATTGGCCGGAAATAAAATATATTAATAAATGAAGGAAAAAGAGGCAAAGGAAATTGTGCTTCGCCGGGAATCGAACCCCAAACCTCCGGATCGTTAGACAGGTACTCTAACCACTGAGCTGCAAAGCACACTTAATCATTAATATCATCATCATCGCCATCATCATCATCATCATCATCATCATCATCATAATACTATTCCTTCACCTGTTGACCTAGTTTTCCGTGACGCCGCAACAAAAAATGTTTGAAGCGCCCTCTAAACAAATACTTGGCGTTGTGATCTCTTTTTGCTCTTTCCGTTGAAAAGCTGATTATTACAAATACTACAGAATAGCAGTCTAGACATGTTTGCCTATCTATGATAGAAACTAAAAATTGAATTGAATTTGCACAGCAGCTGATGACATAAAACTTATACAAAAAGCATATTAATGAAATCCTATTAAATAGATTATGATTAAATCATTTCAAACGTAGGAGAAATTGGCCGGAAATAAAATATATTAATAAATTAAGGAAAAAGAGGCAAAGGAAATTGTGCTTCGCCGGGAATCGAACCCCAAACCTCCGGATCGTTAGACAGGTACTCTAACCACTGAGCTGCAAAGCACACTTAATCATTAATATCATCATCATCATCATCACCATCATCAGCATCATCAGCATCATCAGCAGCATCATCATCATCATCATCATCATCATCATCATCATCATCATCATCATCACCACCACCACCACCACCACCACCACCACCACCACCACCACCACCACCACCGCCACCACCACCACCAACACCACCAACACAACCACCATCAACACTACTAACACCACCACCACCTCCACGATCATCATCACATCATCATCATCATCATCATCATCATCATCATCATCATCATCATCATCATCATCATCATCATCATCATCATCATCATCATCATCACCATCATCACCATCATCACCATCATCATCATCATCTCTTTTAATTATAGTACTGTACTTCCCCCAAATCCCTTTTCAATACTCGATGCTATAGTCAGAACCCGGAGGAAAATATTGACATCAATCAGGGTATTATAAGCATAAGTGCGAGAAAGTATATGAATTGATGCAACATTCTGTGTGAAGAAGCCCAATTTTTCTTTGCCCATGTCCATGTATGATAAAATAATAAAGTAGATACGTTCTATTTAGTTTGAAGTTGATGAATTCGTGTATCCAAATTAAATGTGCTGCTTCTGCATACCTACGATATCCGAAGATTACTTGTTACTTATAACTGTATAGTACATGTAAATGTTTTACTTTGTATAACTATACAGATCACATAACTAAACTGTATTGACTATTTCTAATTTGACATTACTAATGTATATCTCGTACCTTTTAGCCCTCAAAACATTTTAAGCGTGATTAATAATAGGGAAGAGTAAATAGTTCCCTGCAAAATACGTTTTTGTTAATATCATCTTTTAAGGTCATAAGAATGTTATTCACGGAAGCAATACTGGAACTCTGGAAGAACGTATTAATTTCACATGGAAATTGTTTTTCTGTGTTAATAATTTCAGGATAATGTAGGGGGAAAAGTGTGCAATAACATAATTATTAAGGACAAATTATTGTTGATAGTGCGGTATATATAGTGCCAGAATTAAACATACGGTAGCTTTCACGAGTAATATAATAATTAAAAAGGGTTATTTATAAATGATTTATTATCACTTAAATTGACGTACTAACTGTATATCATTACTACACGTTGGCTTGGGTATTTATTTATGAAATTGCTAATAAATATCAACGTCCCTGACTTGTATTCAATTGACTTTGTTTGTGAACGTTTTTTAACCGATTTTGATCAAACAAACGTTCTTTTGATTTGAAAATTATGTACTCTTACAATAATATTCCTTCACCTGTTGACCTAATTTTCCGTGACGCCACAAAAACTATTTTTTGAAGCGCCCTCTAAACAAATACTTGGCGTTGTGATCTCTTTTTGCTCTTTCCGTTGAAAAGCTGATTATTACAAATACTACAGAATAGCAGTCTAGACATGTTTGCCTATCTATGATAGAAACTAAACATTGAATTGAATTTTCATAGCAGCTGATGACATGAAACTTATACAAAAAAAATCTCTTAATTTTAATTGTTGTCTCATATTTGTCATATTTCCAGATTTTCCCAGATTTTTTTTTACCAAGCGATGTGCCTTATTATACAGGTCATGCAGGGAAGCAATTTAAAGAAGACTCAACGGTAATCTTTTATTTTTTTTTTACATGAACCATGCATTTCTAAACACGGAGACAGCTATAGGGTCGTAGCTAGCGGGGCGTTAAGTGGGCCGTTCTTGCTACGCCGCGAGACCCTCTTCTCGGACGCCCCAGTTATCATGCATATGTTGTATATTGTAAGGAACAAACAACCGAGACTGCCTAGTAGTAGGCTTGTTAAATGGTCCGTGACTGCATTTTGGGGTACGATTGTTTGACTTGGCACACATATTCCTTGGATCAAAAGAAACAAATTAATCCAAAGAGACACTCTGTATCTATGCAAATTAGGCCTAATTTCCATAATTTATGCACATTTATTCATGAAAATGGGATATTCTATGAAAATGGTGTTTTTATATTCCTTGGATCAAAAGAAGAAAATTCATCCAAAGAGACACACCGTATCTGTGCAAATTAGGCCTAGTTACCATAATTTATGCAAATTTATTCATAAGAATGAGATATTCGATGAAAATTGTGTTTTTATTGAGATACTTGAGATAATAACTTTGGAAATAGATGATATAGGGTTGCTCAATGCCAGTGGATCAATCTAGCAGATTATTTTAACCTTTCGTGGCAATCTAGTCCCTCAAATCCAAGATGGCCGTTGGCAGGAATGTTACATTTTGAATATTTTGTCTTACTTTTTAACTAATCATGGTACAAACATGTGTGATGTGTCTATTTTAACAATTGTTTGGATGTCTGAATCAATTTTGGATCCATCCTTGGAACAAACTAAGAAGAATCATCAAAAGGAGCACACCTTATCGATGTAAATTAGACAAATTTGCATAATGTATGCATTAGTACACAAATGTGATATATTATGAAATGGTAGTATTTATATAAATAATTGATGTAGATTGATGAACTAGGGTAAGTCAAAGTAATCAATGTTAAAATTCAAGTATTTCAATGAAGACAATATCATAATAAATCACATTCCTGTGTCATGATACATACATTATGCAAATGAGGCTAATTTATATAGGAATTGTGTGTCTCTTTTGAAATATCTTCTTAGTTTGTTCCAAGGATGAGTCAACAATTTATTTTGACATCCCAGTAATGATTTTACTAGACATATCATACAGATATAGAGTTCAACAATAACACAACATGTGCGAATTTTAACATTGCTGCCGGTGGCCATCTTGAATTTGAGGGGTTAGACGGTCACCAAACGTTAAAGTGGTCTGCTAGATTGATCCACTGGCCTTGATATACCCTAGGTCATCTATTTGAAAATGTTTCTCCTTCAAATATCTCAATAAATACACAATTTTCATAGAACATCCCATTCCCATAATAAATTTGAATAAATTATGGAAATATGCCTAATTTGCATAGATACAGAGTGTCTCTTTGGATGAATTTTCTTCTTTTGATCCAAGGAATTTAAAAACACCACTTTCATAGAATATCCCATTTTCATGAATAAATTTGCATAAATTATGGAAATTAGGGCTAATTTGCATAGATACAGAGTGTCTCTTTGGATGATTTTTCTTCTTTTGATCCATGGAATATGTGTGCCAAGTAAAACAATTGTACAAAAAATGCAGTCAACACCCATGTTTTTGGCCCTTAACAAACCTACTATAGCAATTTCCGCTATATAATCATAGTACCATGACGTCGTATAAATGTTACTAATCATTTCTTATTTCAACTTCTCGCCATTTAATTTTGGTAGCATCCCTTTTCACGGTTTGGCTTCCATTTTGTCTTTCAAGTGTAGTTGACTGATCAAGCTTGGTTAATATCATACTAGGAGTGTCAATGGGCATAAGCCCGGTAGAATCGACTGGGGCTTGAAGACTATCATAACTGTGAATGTGCGCCTAACACATGTGATTGGCTCGAATCCTCACCGGGGAGTGGAGAAGGTGCACTTTGTGTGTTGCATTGATGGTTGCGTGTTTCCGTTGACGATGTCTATCTGTCATTTTCACATTATATAGATACATTTGTGGGGGTGGGGGGTGGGGGGGGTCCGTCAAAATTGTCGAAGCCGAGACCGAGATCCTTAAAAAATGGTCGAGGCCGAGACCGAGATCGTTTTTAAAATTTCGAGACCGAGACCGAGACCACTGGTTGAGAGTGGTGTAAGCAGAGGGGGTGTCCGTCAAAACATTTCGAAACCCTCCCTGGGTACGCCTATGTACTGGACTGGCCATAATTATAACTAATTTTCAATATAAAGTTACAATTAATTGCAAGTCAGATCATGTGACTAAATCGATCTCTTTCTGCAACGGGGCCCTGTAGGTAGTTATAGTACCGGAACTGTGGTGGGAAAACATCTGACCATAATATGTCATAATCCAAATAGATTATGGACCACCTGCTTAGTTCTGGACTGGTTCATGGAATGTGCATAATCGAAGATCTGGCAGACGCCAACGGCATGTATAGCGCTCAGATTTGCTCGCCATTGGCGGGAAGTTGTGTGCATGAACAAAATAGAGTCACGTGATGCGTGAATACGATGCTCATTGGCTAAGAGAAGACAATGGGAGATTTGTTTTCAAGGATGATTTGCGGCGCAGGTGGTGTCTAGTCTATGTTTATTTTGATGTGAAACTTTATTTACTCGAGGTCGTCGAGTTGGATGCGCTCAGATTCTTTCATGCGAAATGTCCGTTCTCCTTTTAAAGTAGGACGGAAATTTCCTAAATTAGGAATAATGGATGCTAGAGAAAAGTGCAAACCCCCCTTTCCAAATCGTGTGTAATAACTGTTCTTACTATTGTATAGGCCTAGTTCTTTTGTATTGTCCTTGAACACAATGGTAAATTCCAAGTTTACTCGTGCTACACTTTAATGTTTAGAGGAATGCTTACTACTTATTCGTTCTGTTTCCTATCATTTCATGCAACATTAATATGTTGATTTTATCTGCATCTATTAGTTATATAAAACCCCTTCTTAATTGAGAAAAATAAACCTCACCCCGATGTTACTCGGGCGAGATTTGGATACGCGAACAGCTGGGGCGACACATAGTATCGGCGCACGCTGTGTTTTTTGTTCACGGCCATCACGTCTTCTACCCGGGTAACGTTCTGCGCGCTTCTTAATACAAAGTTTGTCAGGATGTCATCCTGATGTTGTCAGGACGTCACCGCGCTATCACCCTGACCCGTCTAGGGTGAATCTCACCCCGATGTCGTCCTGATGTCGTCCTGATGTTATACCGATCGGAGCTTCTTAATTGAAACGGTGTAGAATCTCATCCTGACAACGTCAGGACGTCACCGCGACTATTTCTTTTGATTAAGAAGGGGTTTAAGTGCACTAACTTAGCTATGCACAAAGCCATACACCTGCCTTGACAGGCCAATGGCCTTTGCCTTTCCCTCACATTCACTACATTTATTTTTCTCTGTATTACTCGTTTTTTTTTTTTTTTTTTTTTTTTTGTGTTTTTTTTTGGTTTTTGTAATGATATGTGTATAGATCTAAAGTTGTCATGTTGTTTTTTTGTTTTTTTATATTATACTCTTGAATATTGTTATTTGTTTTGCTTCCAATGTAAATAGCCTTTATGTATGTATATCCAATGTATTTTTTTTAAAGAGATGTGAAATAAACTAAACTGAAAGGAGATTAACCGTTAGCTACCTTTGAAAAAGCGACAACACTCGGTTACCTGCGTTACATAAAAAGGTAATGTCAACAATTGCGAATACCAAAATGTGATATAGTGAAATTGTTATACAATATATCCCGATACTGATTTGACTATTTGGTGCGTACTATTTGAAGGGACATAGTAACATTGTCCACATCCTCAAAATAAAATTTTAATTCTAGCGGTTCCCTCATACCTTGTTGTATTCGTATTACCAATAAAATCATGGGACAGGTTTCGGTTTTTCAAATTTCCCTTTCGTTACAAAGATATGTACGATCGAAGTATTCAGATAAGAAAAAACTCCCCCGGAGTCTTTCTTACCGTGTACAAAGTGAGTGCAGTGAGTTAGTGACTATCACTTTGCATTTTCGCTCATTACTTGGCCATGCAATGTCCATTTGACTTGAAATTTTCACACAATACCCTGTGGACATCTGAGATAACAACAATATAAATTGCATCAACCATTCATCACTTTTTGTACATGTCAACAAAGTTACTAGATCCCTTTAAGTGACGTATTTTTTTCTAAAACATTCGGGAACAGTTATTGAAAGTGGTTTTTATCGGTATTAAACTTGCGTAGCATTTTATCCATATTTAGGCAACATTTTGTGTTAATGATGTTATTTTGTGACGATGTAGTGCAGTGCACTCTTCTGAAATAGAACAAGATAAGAATAGTGGACAATTAAGAATAATAAACATATCCAGTGTGTACTCTTACATGGACACTTTCATTTATGGTTTAAATTGATCTAGCAACTTCGTTGACATTGTGCAAAGTGATGTACCTATAGTGTTGATAGAATGTGTGTTTTTTGTGATATGATAGTCATGTGTGAATATTTCGCGCTAAATGGATGTTATATGGCCGAGCAATGAGCGAAAATGCAAAGTGATATTCGCAACTCATCGCACTGCCTATCCGACTATGTACACATACTACAGTAACTTGTACATTTCCAGTATATATAATTAAAAATCCGAACACTTCAATCGTAAATATCTTGTTAACGAATGTGAAATTCGAGAGAGAAAAAAACATGTTCCATGCCTTTATTGGTAATACGAATACAACAAGGTATGAGCATGATGAGTGAACCACTATAGTTCGAAATAAGTTTCATGGATTTGGACAATGTTACTAGATCCCTTTAAGTTTCCCCAAATGGATACCTAACAATTGAAACAAATGTATATATAACGTGATATACAATAAAGTAAGATTGTTATTAATTTGTAATGATATTTACATGAGAACCAATTGTGTTTCAATCTGTTTCCACTACCCCATGGCAAATCGAATAATTAGGTTAGCAGGATTATAATAGCTGGGCGTATGAGTAAAACTATATTATACAGTCATTCTAATGATATACAGGGTGGCCCCCCAAAAAACGGGGCACTTCCCTAAATAAAATAACACAATTATTATGTCCATCGGATATGGTGTCTTTTCCAATGAAGAACGATACCAAGAACAGTAATTTTGTACGAGCAGTTTTTGTTGTAGGACGTCTTAAGTGAGACCATGTCAGGTTCCCATTTTTGTCATTTTTTCACTGCCTGATAAATCGCATTTCCTGCCCGTCATTGCATCTGACAACTATGCCCATTCTCTCGGGAGACAGCTGAATGCACGCGTATTGCTCGCGTATTGCTCGTTCTTCAATGCTATGACGGGCAGTAAGTGCGATTTATCTAACTAGGTAAAAATTTACAAAAAAGGGAACCTGACATGGTGTCACTCACAGCGCCCTAGAACAAAAACTACACGACCGAATTGACTGGCCTTGGTATCGTTTTTTTCATTGGGAAAAGACACCCTATCCGATTGACATTATCATTGTATTATTTTATTTTGGGAAGTGGCCCGTTCCGTTTTTTGGGGGCCACCCTGTATAGAACTGCACCAATATTCGGTCAAACTATCACATTTGTGGTTTTAAAAAAAAGAGTCCTTATTAAATTTTATAGTTTGTATTTATTTCTATACTGAAATAATAATTATATAAACACTAGATTTATTTAGCTGTGACACCATGCCAGTGCTATTCGTCTCTTTTGAGCTAAGCAATTTAATTTCTCAAATTTTCTGACATTAAGAGGGTTTTCCTATATAGATCTTTAACTTAATATTATGTGTCTGAATTTTAATGTATTTGTAAAGTTCATGGTCGTCGATCTGTAATTGATACCTATTGTTCAGGGGGGAGGGGGGTGATCTATTCATTCACCCCCCGCTAAACAACATAGGTATTACGTAATGATCGACGCCCATGATATAGTTAATTTATTTATGGAATACTACTACTTTTTGAACCCGCAATAATGTCTGCTCATATTAGTTGTCTATAATTATCCTCTTTTCTCTGTCGAATTAAATCAAGTGTTATCATTTATGTCTGATGTGAACGTCCTTATAGTTGTTGAACCCGGGTCGATTTGGCTTAAAGGGATCTAGTAACTTTGTTGACATGTGCAAAAAGTGATGAATGGTTGATGCAATGTATATTGTTATCCCATATGTCCACAGGTATTGTGTGAAAATTTCAAGTCAAATGGACATTGTATGGCCAAGTAATGAGCGAAAATGCAAAGTGACATTCAGTAACTCACTGCACTCACTTTGTACACGGAAGAAAAACTCGCCCGGAGTTTTTCTTATCTGAATACTTCAGTCATACATATCTTTGTAACGACCCAGCTAGCCACCTGACGTTGGGCCGATGTCGGAATTTGGTTGCCGGATGTCGGCATATCGCCGTTGGCTCGAGGTTAAAATGTCCGCCAGCCCAACATCGTCACGACGTCATTTTTGTGATATATTGGCATAACGTCATTTTCCGACAATGGCCCAACATCATCTCATGACATGATGTTGGGCCATTGTCGGAAAATGACCTGATGCCAATATATCACAAAAATGACGTCGTGACGATGTTGGGCTGGCGGACATTTTAACCTCGAGCCAACGGCGATATGCCGACATCCGGCAACCAAATTCCGACATCGGCCCAACGTCAGGTGGCTAGCTGGGGAAAGGGAAATTTGAAAAACCGAAACCTGTCCCGTGATTTTATTGTTAATACGAATACAACAAGGTATAAGGGAACCGCTAGAATTAAAATTTTATTTTGAGGATTTGGACAATATTACTAAGTCCCTTTAAGAGTGTTATGCCGCTTTATGCCCCATCTTCTACTTTAGGCGCTTAAAAACATTGTCATGGGCGAAATGTTGATATATATAATATAATTGTCTTTAATTTTTAAGAGCTCTGACCACTAGACCAGAACATCTCTATATAAATTATGTTTAATCCATCATTTTCTTCTCATCCCTAAATAGTAATACTTCTGTCACGTTTTGGTTGTTCCACTTGTTCTAATTTATTTCTCTGTCCATTTAGAAATTTCTAGGCTATATCGTTTTAGTGCTTTTATTCGTCATGTTTAATGATGTCGTTAAAGGGGTAGTACAGATTTGGTAAGGTTGAACTTAAGTAACCAAACCTGGACAGCAACACTATAAACTAATAGTTATAACTCCACCATGCTCAAAAGGTATACAAAATTACAAACGACTAAGTAAAAAGCCCGTTATCATTAAAAAAGAGCCATTCAAACACAAGAGGGCGCTTTTTAAAAAGGCATTGGTTTCATCCATTTTTCATACAGAATTATGCATGTGATATTTTATTGAAATAATGATTAAATAGAGAGATCATCAACAACTATTTAAAAAAGGCTTTTGAAAAAAAATTAAAAAGTGCAAGCGTTTTTTTAAATTATCTAATTATTTGGGCCCCAAATAATTATAAGCTCAGATATATTTATTGATATTTCAGCCGTTTCTGGGTCGATTTTGACCAAATAAAGTTTATTCTGCCATTCAAATTGCATGTTCTCTCAAATTCGACACCTCAGTTTTTCATTACCTCACAAAAAAATTGTGATATGCAGCGCCCTCTTTACCAAAACTAAACTACCCCTTTAACATACTATTAGTTGCGTTGCCTCGGCCATACCAGGCGGAGGGGAAAGTCGAATTCTTACAGGGGGGGCGGGGCAGGATGAGGCAAGTATCTCACCAGCTGGACGAAAATAAATTGTCATCGCGCCTACGCCACTGACTGAAATGAGAAGTTACCTTTAACAAAGAAAATTATGATATTTTCCCGGTGACAGTTTAATTGAGGTTTCAAAAAATGCCTTCCTATTGTTGTTGTTTTTTAATAATGTATTTTGGGTTGAATTAGAGGTGGGGTGATAATATTCTAAAGATAAGATAACAAGAAAAAATACGGAGCCATGCAGACAACCACAACAAAAAATGCAAACATGATCCTTCGCACGTACACAATTGACGAAGTTATGCTCTTTGTATCAATAATTATATCGATGTCTGGCGTGTTATTATCATATACATTTTAAGTTATGAATATGCGATCCAGAATAATAATGTTTGAGTAATACCTATTTAATAGCAAACAAAACGATGCGATTGTTGTCGTAATGGAGATTGAGCATGTATGGCGCTCCACACACGCGGAACGTGAGCACGTTGTTCCGCCGGCGAACTATATAGGCGGTCCTTTTGCCAGCCTCACGTGTCGGGATAAGCCATCCTCGGTTCCTTGCCAGTTGTTTTCACGCAAACATGGAAGCATATTATACTAAATAGTACTTTATTCTATAGAATATCTTTTTGCAACGGGGGCAAGGTGTTGACCTTGGTGTTGCAAAAAGAGATACAATCGAGTGTAAGTTACGATTAATTGTAAGTCTGATCATGTGTTCTAGATCATGCGCAAATCTAATTGGTTGAAACAAGCAAAGTTTCTGACTTACAATCAATTGTAACTTACAATCGATTGAGTCTCTTTCTGCAATGGGACCCAGGACGACGACTACTACTAGTCGGGTGAATTGTCATACTTGTTGATAATCAAGTTAAATCATAAACATATAGTTGCTTGAGTCAAGAATATGATGATTGTTTAATGCTTGATTATGCAAGAATGTCAATGTGTTAGAGTTGTCTTTCATAAAGTGCATTATAATGTTTGAAATAATCAAAGATGTAAATTCATTCTGGGCCGGGAATTCAAATCTACTCTGAAGAAGATTTTGTGTTTCTTCACTACTCATTTTTAGATATGGATATGTTGCACATATAGTTTGTAACGTTCGTCGGTTAGCTCTATGGGAACACTGGACAGACGCATCGACTAATATAACATTTTTTTAAAATCTACGTGAAGATATTATATTTACCATTATATAATCTTTCATTTGAGATATTAAAATGACATCACCTTAAAATCTTTCATTAAATATAAAGTTATAAACATGATATCAGCTCGGGATCCCAAATTCGAGACCAGTGCTTTTATTGGCCATCAACCCGATCAATGTGAATCCACTGTTGCTGCTCTCTACCCAGAACATGACTAGGACCCAGTAGGAGTGGAACGCACGTCGCGTACATGGCGTATGTGTCCGGTGACCAGGGGTAGAGGGCGCTTCAAGAAATAAATTTGTTTGCGATGTTATGAAACACTGAGTGTAAAATTTGGAAGAGCACGCAATTTGAATGACATGATCAACTTTGTTTGATCAAAATCGGCTCAGAGACGGCTGAAATATCCATCAATATAAAAATGTGTAATTATTGTGGGTCCCGCAATAATTCGATAATTTTGAACCAGCCGTACGTTGAAAAAAAATGCTTACACTTTTTCAAAAAAGTACAAAAGAGGTTTCTAAATAGTTGTTGATGATCTCTATATTTAATCAAAAAGTGTACAAAACATCTCATGCCCAATTATTAAATTAAAAATGGTTGAAACCAATGCGTTTTTAGAGAGCGCCCCTCTTGTGTTTCAACGGCTCTTTTTTTTTTTAATGATACCAGGCTTTTTACTTAGTTGATACGCTGTAATTTGTTATACCTTTCGAGCATGGTGGAGTTATAAGCATTAGTTTGTATAGTTTGTAATGTTCTGGTGGAGGTTTTGGTTTAATATAGGATTTCTCGGTCAAGTTCGTAAGTTGGCCACACGAATTAATTTTGTGTGAATTCAATTTCGCCGATTTTGTCACCGCAGCTGTATTTTGCAGTTTAAATTCATTTTTTAGCATTCGAATTCATATAACGATCATTCGAAAACATTTTGTTTGCATTCGACTTAAAACGTGTTTCTATTTCGTAAAATTGTCATTCAATTTAAAGCGAGAAAATTCGTGATGTGCGTTGGCGAAATTGAATGCAAATAACGTGTTTTTTTAAATTGAATGCTAAAAGTAGTCAATCACTTGACCGAAGAGCTAAATCGTATCAAGGAGGTACTTAATCGTATGAACAAAATGCAATTTTGAACCACAATTGCAAGCCTTTCAGCTCAAGTTCGCGAAATTGAATGCCACGCTTATCAAAACGAATAGGAAACTTACAAAATTGGCCGAGAAAACCTACACTAAAATTCAGTTTGACCAAATAACTGTATTATCCCTTTAAGCGCTTTGAGATGATTATCAGGCAATAGTATAGGCGTTATATAAGTCAAAACATTTGTATGATGTATAATCTCCCGATTTGTCTTGTTATTGTTGGAGTATATTTCTGTATTTCCGCCCACGATTATCCTCCTTTTGTATTCTCTTATACTCGCCCTTTTTCATTGCGGATGTGCGTTGTCTATATACCTACTTTCTTATACCATGTATACCTTATTCTGAAAAACACAAAGCACGTTACTTTATTTTTTTCTTTAAAAAGGCATACAAAATAATTCTCATCCTGCCATCCTCTTTTTGATTGTGTGTATACTGTACTTTTTCTTTTATTAAACAAAAAAAAAGTACAAATCGAAAATTTCCGATTCTCTTTGAAGGGGCTGCGAGTCTCTGAGATTGGCAGCCATCACTCACCGAGCTGTACGTGTTGGTGTACAAAGGCTATGGGATTGTGTGGGGGGACCAGTGGCCGTGACCCACTTGTAACTTGAGAAACGAAATTTAGTCAAAGGACCTTGGCTCTTTATTATAACAAGTTTGGAATTAAATTTATTCTCCAAGTTTGGGTTTAAACTCGTCGTCCGCCCCCCCCCCCCCCCCCACCCCCCCCACCCCCCTCCCCCGTCTTAGCCTTTTCCAAGAAGAACAATTTCTTTTAAGAATTTGCTATAATAGCTCTATTTTCATAATTTAACTAAGTCTGGACAGTTCTTATCAAATGTCTGAATCGCATTCCCTTCACCCTAATCAATTTAAAAACAATAATCAAGAAAAAAAAATTTGGGTACAAAACTATAACTGCGTTATATACTTGGAGCTATAATCAATCCATCATACTGTTACCTGGTTACTTAAATAGCGAACTCTTTCGCTGAAATACAACGCTACGAAAATGATCTTTATCCATCAATAGTGCATGTAGTGTGGGCGAACTCCCTACAATAAAAATGATAAATGGTAAAAAGGTTGTCCCCTGAACTACTATTCGTGTATACCTTCTTCATTTGTTTGGACAATGAAGTCTCATGCGATCACCTCTGAATTGGTTTTTTTTTTAATGATGTCTTGAATAAGTCTGTGATTATTTGTTGTATTTATTTAATCATTACTAGACTCATTACCAACGGAACTTAGCTTGCCATCATTAACGGGATCTAGTAACTTTGTTGGCATGTGCAGAAAGTGATGCAATGTTGGTAAACTAAAAAAATATGTAGTTTTGTGATTTGATATATCCTCTGAGTATTTCGTGAAATATTCCCTAACTCATTGCACTGACTTTGTAAACAGTTATGACCATCTAGTGGATAGTTAAAATCCAAATACTTCATCGTATATATCTTTTTCACAAAAGGGACATTTCGAATACGGATAAAAACACGGTATGATAGAACCTCTAGATTTCTAATTAAGTGTTGTGGATTTGGACAATGTTACTAGATCCCTTTAACTTTATGTGAGTGATTATGGGCGTATGAGGTTTGAATACGAAGGTCATAGGTTCGATTCCAAGTCCACGGCACATTATATGTCATGATGCAAGTTGATGTGTGAGAATACTATTAAGTATGGGAATAGGGCAAAATGACTCTGTAGTATTTTTGTGAGCACCACAAAATATGTACTTGATTTATTCAATGATTACAACAACAAAAACAATTGCTTATGAAATAATTTAGTTCGGTCATTTTACTCTTCTGCTGGACGATAGTTCAGCTAGAGATTTGATTTTGTATGACCATTCTACGAGGTTCGAACAAAATAATGTGGTAGGTGGTACCTTTGTAAATCGGATAAGCTATAGTCATGATTGTTGTGTGGTTGAGTGTGTGGCCTCGTACGTGTATTGTCTGTCTGTCTCTGCATATGTTTGCTTGCTTATGTGTACTTTTCTACTTACGGAATAGAAGCAAGCGACTGAAATTTCTCTGTCTACATTTCTGTTACGTAATCATTCGTTAATGTGTTACTTAGGCTCCTAGGATGTAGAATTAAACGTCTCTATATTACTGCTCATTACGTGGTCATATTAGTTATCAGTTCGTGCAGAGCGCCAAATAGAAGGCGCGTTTAATACTGAAACCATTACCGAGCGACAGGCACGATACGTATCTTTATTCGTTGATGAATTAATTAGACTGAAAATCATACATTTTCATTGATTTATATTAATTGATCGGCCTGCATGCTTGTTTAAGAGTTTGAATTACAGGGAAATTATTCCCAAAGCAGCTGCTGTATTCAATTACTCGTTGAGGCCGAGCCGAAATATCTCAAAATATTCGGCATAATTGGGAAGGAAATAATGTGTATACAATTATGACGATTTATACTGCTGATTGATAATGTATAGATCATATTTTTAGTTTGGTGCCTGTATGATGCCTGCTGGAGGGCATTATCACTATAATGTAATTCGAAAACTCGTGTGAAACTAGCGCAGAGACCGCATCGGTTCATGACGATATGATATGATTATTAATAATTTATCGAGAAAGAGATTGGTGGCAACATTGTGCGAGGTTCCTACATAGATAATGTTGATGCATCCGGTAAATTGGCAGATACAGATACGTGACTTTTCTCACGTTGAACTAACAATTATTTGGCATTGCATGTTAATTACATGTATGTTGTAAAAAAAAGTGTGGATTTCTAACATAAAAGCATTCCTAGGCGTAGTCGGAGATTTATAATTATGACCACTTTTTATCGTGTTGTTGTTATATAATATCTTGAGTTATTGTATGAAACATGGCCCGTGCCCCCGAACCCCCCCCCCCCCCCTCACCCCTCCCCCTGTAGCTACGCTACAAACTGTTGTAATAAAATATGGTAGTCATGACAATCACAAAATTACAATTCATCGCAAATCAGAAATGTGCACGTTTGAACCAATCAGATTTGCGCATTTAGTAACATAATTCTACTTGCGATTAATTGCAATTTTAAATCGATTGCACCTCTTTCTGCAATGGGGCCCAGATATTACAACTATTATTATGACTACCCCTACTACTCATTTTCACC
>JBAMJV010013577.1:0-26991 GCA_037951105.1 Echinarachnius parma | reverse complement strand
TGTTTTCATCAAAATCGCAGAGAAGTAATTGTATTCCGCATTTATTCCGGTTTATACAATAGAGATATTTTTTTTCAATTTCGCGTGATTATCACTACGAACTTGCAAAGAGATGTTTACATCCACAAAGGATAATAATAATAGTAATTGCCATTTTTTATATAGCGCTTTATTACAGTTATTATAAGTCTCAAAGCGCTGGAAGCATTATTACCAAACGCTTAAATACACAGTATCCTATATTGTATACGTAGCCTACATGAAGGATTATACACTACCATGATGATTATTTTGGTTAAACAAAGCCAAAAGCGGGGTGGAAAGTTGCACTTAATCTGCATTAATTATTGCAGTGTGTATCTGTTGATCGAGTTAATGGTGATACTAATTATGTTTAATTATATGCGATGGTGAAGGTGACGATGATGACATAGTGCACAAGATAATTGCGCGGGTTTGAACTCTTTATCTGAAGAGTGAAGGCCAATGATATAATAATACTGTTACAGCGCTTATTATATTATATAAACCCTGCATTAATCGCTATATAAATCCAACATATTTCGCGTTATTAATTTTGTATTATTGATACAGTAAATTAATTGAATGAATTTGCATTAGTAAATGGATTGAATTATACTCTACTCATTGCCTATCAATGTACATTTTAAATATATTATCAAAAGTATTAAGTAAAATATGTTTTATATGCAGTTGGAATATTCAAATCACAATGATCTCGAATTGATAAAATGGCGTTTATTGTTTGTTGCATATAATATAATATAAACCTTAAGTTATCCAGCTGTTGTACATGGTGTGTTAACAATACAATACCATAATATAACATCTGTACTGAATCATTGCGTAGAATATTTCTATATCAATTACTATTAGTGCATACATGGCCACGGACCTTTGGTCTCATATACTGTAGTATTATGAAGAGAGTCAATATTTACATTGTGATCCTGTATTAAAAAAAGATCCGCCGCATGGGGCAACTTTTGCATATACACTTGTTGTATGCACTCGTCATTCGTATGTGAATATGTATAGTGGCGTAGCTACGGGGGCACCGGGGGGGGGGGGGGAGGGGGGGGGCACCCCCAATAATTTGAGAAAACAATACAAAACATAAGGGGAAATTTGTATGATAGATAAATAAATAAACGAGATGTGCCCCCCACCCCCACCTCCCATAATACGCATGCGACTCCGATCAGTCCGACCACGCTATCGTCAGTATACGTGTAACGACGTGTGTCGTTAACTGAGCAAATTATGAGTTCAAAAGTGAATTACATTGATCATGCAATAATCAGCATGTTGCAGAAGTAACACTGATATAAATAACATTGAATATACAAGGATTTGTCATTGAACTGCGACAATGACAGCGTGACCCAAGTATGACCTACATGATTATAGTTTAGCCAGATTTTGTCGACTTCAACAAACATGACAAATTATATCTCTGTCACACACCTGTATGATTTGATACAAACCGTCCAGCGAAACATGTTTAGTATAATGTTAAGTTGAAACTTTAAATGGTGATTCTGGCATTTTCCCTTTGAAAAACGGCTTGTGGCTGACAAGAGCAATCCATCCCATGAGTGGAGAATAAACAAAATTAAACAAAAAATAATAAATAAATATTGTGTGGAAATGTTCTACTATATTGTTCTTACTACATCACTCTCCGCAGCGTTTGAAAGGGATATTTTACCTGATTAAGTGGTAGAAATGTATATAAAACATATATAAGACATGTTTGGTAAAATCCTACCCCTTCAACAGGTGTACCAGCAGTTGTTGAAGGGGTAGGATTTTACCAACATGTCTTGGTATGTTTCTTCAAGACATTTCTACCACTTAATCAGGTAAAATATCCCTTTCAAACGCTGCGGAGAGTGATGTAGTAAGAAAAATATAGTAGAACATTTCCACACAATGTTTATTTATTTATTTATTATTTTTTGTTTAATTTTATTTATTCTCCACTCATGGATGGATTGCTCTCGATACCATACCACTCGAAAGGTTACCCCATTAATCGGAGACTATTAATTGTATTTATGATTACTTGTAATACTGTATAATTATATTGCCATGCAAATATGTAATATCATTTACATATAATATATATAGTTATCATGTCGTGCAATTTATACGAACAGAATTTCCAGTACAGGACAAAATCAAATAAAACCGAAATTCTCTTGAGGTGATTCTATTTTGCTCATGTTCAGAATTATTCATACCCCTGACAATATTTCAACAAAATGTCCTTTTTTGATAGTGCCCATTCGTTTCACTTTCTGCAAATGTGCTAATATTTGTCCTATATTTATTTCAAGATGTTTCAATGGATTAAATACCTTTTTGTTGACCAAATGTTAAACAATGATAAAAAATAGCACCTTTTCAGAAGAGCACTATTAAAAAAGGAAATTTTTGTTGAAGTATTGTCAGGGGTATGAATAATTCTGAACATGAGCAAAATAGAACTTTTGGCCATATCAATTATTATGCAAATGAAGTTTAGCCAGCTCATATGTGGATTTGTGCATAACAAAAAGTAGACAAAATATACACAGGAAGTACCAACATAAAAGCTTTTACAAATGAAGAATCTAAAAAAGAATGTTATTTTCCGTGGGGTACCGTATGAAAATTTTTGAGGACAACTGTATAATTATAGTAAAAAAGAAAAGATCTCGATCTCGAGTCGTCGGGTTTTATGCCTTTTGGTGAGGATACAAACCTGTGGAATATTGCACTTTCCCTCTCTTCTGCACGTCATGACTCAATCGTTTTGCTCTCGATCTCTGATTCCAAAGTTCTCTCAGCATCAAAATATAGAAAATTAATACAATTGGGTTGCTGCATAGGCATGGTAATGGGAAGTACTAACCTGTTTAACCCGCTAAGTGCCTAGTTAAATTGGAAGAATTAATTTGGAATGACCCTATTCACCTATCAAAATATGAAGAAGTTATGTATTAAAGAAGTCAAGTGTCTGTACACTACATGACACCCCTGAATTATCTTTTGCGAGCATGAAGGGACCAATAAATAGATCTGATTCTACATTATTATTGTGACTATAGAGTCAACCATGGCACACAGAGGGTTAATGTCAGTCTGTTGAAAATTATACGATTATTTACCTGTAATACGAAACTTAGAAATGACATCAAGATTGAGAAATCGTTCGAAATTTCAAACACACATTACCAAGTCCCCCTATATATAGCTCAAGAGTACGAATTCGATATCACTGTTAATATTTGAGGCAAACTAAAGAATATTGTATACAAACAATATTCACTATTGTGACTTGATTTGAGTTTGAACAGGTTGATAGCTAGGTTAATAAAGTGCACCGACGGTGAAAAAATGGAATGTTTTGTTAAATAAAGTTGTTGAGTTGTGATAAAAAACACAAAGAAACTAACCGGTATGTCTCAATAGAAATGTCGGATTGGGGAGGGGGGAGGGGGGGGGGGGGGGGCAGTCCTTATGTCTTTCTTGATTTTACACAGTTTTCCCCAGCCCCCCCCCCCCCCCCCCCCCCCCCCATATAGCTATACACCATGGCACTGTGTCCAAATATGATACGATTTTCCCCGGGAAATTGACATTTAAAAGTGGACGCTATATCGTACCGTATACCTCTGATGGGACTTATCGTCCACGGTTCCTCACAATGTTACACATCAACATTTTCTTGCTTACAAATTTCCATCGAAAGGTCAGTCTGATTTACTCAACTATACAGGTAAAAAGCAAAATACGTTTTTACGCTGATTCAATCTACTGCATATCCCAAAGGAGGGTTCAATCCAATTTCGATGTTATAGCAGTAATTTTGTCCATTGCCAATGGCGTAGCGTTTGGGGAGAGGGGGGGGGGGGCTGGACTGGGGGTAGGTGCCCCCTGACAAAACAATACAAACATAACGGGTGCAATATGAAATAATAAAACGGAGCAATGTACAAACATACATTTTCTGTCCTTTTTAAGGGAAGGAAAGGGAGGGGGCGGGGGGGGGGGGGGGTGAAGAGGTGAACGACTCATACAAGGAAATACATTATAATAATAATAATAATGAATATTTATATTGCGCAATGTCCACCTAATAAGGTGCTCAAAGCCCACGAGAAAGGATAACTGTATATAGAAAGGTGAAACAGACATGGAAGAAGGGGACAGACAGTATTAAGATGAATGGAAGAAAGAGCATGCCTCCTAATAATTCGCCTGCTATACCCCCCCCCCCCCCAAAAAAAAAATAAAATAACAAATAAAAAAAAAAGGAAAGAAAATTAGTCTGACCACGCTACGCCACACGTTGTTATTGACTCAATTCTTTTAAATATGAAAGTCTATGTTATATATGTCTATAGTACATGTATACACTAACCTATATGAATAAGAATAAGTAAACTTGACCAAGTCCATGCACGTAGCCTATTTGTTACATTTACATAATATACATCCAACAGGTTTCACGACTCTTCAGGAATGACATCGAAATATATAAAATATAATTATAACGCAATAATTGTTTTATAATTGTTTTTAATATATAATATAAATAACTAAAACATTTGGCGTGTTCCGAAATTGAGCAACACCGATAATTATGTTCTGCTCTCACAATACCCGTTTATTGTGTTGGAAATGTGCATCATTTATCGGGAAATGGTGATAAAGTTTACCAGCGCTGTTATCATTCTGAATGTTTCGTATGATATTGCGGGAAAACAACGCTCTTCTATCTACGAACTGATCTCCAGAAAATATACTTATTCTCATATAATTTGGATTCCAATAACAGGAATAAGCAATGACAATCGAGCAAATTAAGTCGCCAGAATCTTGTGATATGATGAGATGGCATAATCCCCAGTAATGCTTCGTGACAGATCGCATATATTTTATACCAGGTATACCTGGGGTGAGGATAACAGCAGTGGCGCTTCAACAAAATGAGTATTATAGGGGATGGGGATGTAGTTGACCATTGGATTGTGACTAATGGGCACACACTCAGTTCGTTCCTCTCTTCATGCCCTATATTCTAGCTTCACCGTCATAATTCCCATGGGCGTAGGGGCTCATTTTTTTTTTTTTTTTAGAGGTGCTGAGGTCTTTTTCCCAAATATTATCCTTCCCGTTTTCCTGTCCTAAAAAGCAAAACAAAAACAAACAAACAAACAAACAAAGGAAGCCCGAAAATGATAACCTTTTGATGGTTTAGTCCGAAAATATCATGATTTTGCCCGAATACGGCGCGGTGTTTGCCCGAAAATGACGTGAGTACGCCCAAATGTGACATGCAGTTTGCTGGTACATTTTGTCCGGAAATTGCTGTTTTAAAAACTCTCGTTGGGGGGGGGGGGGGGGGGGAATGCAGCCCCCTATAGACCCCCGCCTGGCACGTCTTTAATATATTTATCATCAAAGAAAATAATGTATTACACGCCCCCACATATATATATAATATATATATAATGATTATGGCAAGGAAGAATTCCAAATGAGCAGATGAGCATGAGAACGAATACCCAGCTTTTTGTTCCTGTTCATTTGTTTTTATGAAGGTCTCGTCTCTTTTAATCAAGTGGATATCCTTTTGAGTTATTGTTTTTTTTGTATTATAGTTATACCTTTCACTGAATCGTTGGAACAAAATAGTAAAGGTATATACACTGCAAGGCTTATATATGATATTTCACCTTCGAAATGAACCGCAAAACTTGTAATAAAGTGGATTTCCATTTGAGATATATACTCTTATTTTGTTCGATGAATCGGTGGAACAAAATGTTAAAGGTCTACATTTATACTTGGCTATAGTGATATTTCACCACCGACATGAACCGCAAACTGTTTTGCATTTTGTCCTCAAAAAAATTATTACCAAATAAATTTTAAGATAATGATGGAACATGCTCACTGATATACTTAACGTTTTCATGCAAAAAATACATGTTGATAATGTGTCCACTGTCTAGTATAAATGTTACCATACGTGTAGGCATTGCTCGTCGTGCTCGAGGTATAAAGTGAATTGAAGTATATATTGGACTGATACAAGTAAAACAAAAATGGTTTTAAATACCTTGATTTTAAGTCGATGTCATGAATTCGCATATGGGTGGACGTGTTACATCTCTGATAAAGTATAATTATGTATTTGATACCGTACGATTTTGTTGCAATCGTATTTCTTTATTTTATTATTCCATTTATTGTTAATGATGCGAATATATGAATTCAAGTGGAGAATATAAAAATCTTTCCACACCCCGTAAAGTTGAACATAAAGAAATGATGGAAATATTGTCCCTGTATTACCTATCTCGTAGTTTATCAGCTCAGTCTGTATGAAATAATCAAAACGCTGCCGTCTGTGCTATTTATATACTTTTCATATTTTCAAAACGATTGTTAATATCCGACTGGATAATTTGATTTGCGAGTAATGCATATGCAGTCCGTATGTTGCTTGCGAGAATCGAAAAGATAGTCGTTTTCGATTTGTTGAAAACAAAATATCCTCGCTTCATGCATCGTCTAAATTACTAAATCTGCTCGATTTCGGGGGAAACGAAGATGATCTTAAAAATGCACTTTTCTATCGACATTTACGTTTTAACAGATGTACTTCCCCGACCCCTGTAATCCCAATAATATGCGTATGAATATTAAACAAGTGAAAATGAAGTATATGGAACTATAAATGCAAGAACAGTTGTTTTAAATGATATTCAGAGTGTGTCTGGCTTGGAATTAAGATTAATTATGCGTAATAAGGAATGTTCAATAATGATGCCATATGTACCTGTATGATTATGAAACCATATGAGTGTTATGTTTAGCTCATTAGTATGATATAAGAGTAACGGTAACAAAGGGCATGTTGTGGTTACAACAATAATTTAACTAACAAATTCTGTAATTAATCGATACCATGGGATTCCTAAATAAGAGTACATTATGTTTTTCTTACCCTGGCCGTCAACAAAACTAAGTTTTTATATATTATAATTGTTACTATTATTAGTATTATTATGATTATTATTATTATCATTATTATGAATATTATTGTTAATTATTATTATTATTATTATTAGTAGTAGTAGTAGTAGTAGTAGTAGTAGTAGTAGTAGTAGTAGTAGTAGTAGTAGTAGTAGTAGTAGTAGTAGTAGTAGTAGTAGTAGTAGTAGTAGTAGTAGTAGTAGTAGTAGTAGTAGTAGTAGTAGTAGTAGTAGTAGTAGTAGTAGTAGTAGTAGTAGTAGTAGTAGTAGTAGTAGTAGTAGTAGTAGTAGTAGTAGTAGTAGTAGTAGTAGTAGTAGTAGTAGTAGTAGTAGTAGTAGTAGTAGTAGTAGTAGTAGTAGTAGTAGTAGTAGTAGTAGTAGTAGTAGTAGTAGTAGTAGTAGTAGTAGTAGTAGTAGTAGTAGTAGTATTAGTATTATTATTATAAATACTATGATAACTGTGATTAATTAGTACGATTAATACGTAAAACAGGAATTTAAATGGAGATGGTGTATGCCAGAGTTGTTGAAATAATATTCGGTATTTTCTTTTACTCTTTTCTCATGATACTACAGAAATGGTACGGGTGGAGGAAGGACGAATGGCGGAAGAAAGAAGGACTTCGCATAGGCTCCGGCTTGCTCACCGACATGTGATGAAGATGATGCGATCTACCCATTCTTATACATAGCTGTATATATTATCTACAAAAATGCCACGAGGTCGCCCAGGACTGTTGAATGTTTCAACCAGGGGCGTAGCTCCAGGGGGGGGGGGGGGCTAACCTTTGTCCCCTCATGAAAATATAATGCCCCCAGTGCCCCCTATACTGTAAAAAAAAAAAAAAAAAAAAACTTGGCTGCGCCACTGGTATCAACCCTTTAAGAGGTTAACTTCCACAGTACCATGGGCACATCCCGGGCACATCACTTTGTATATAGTTACTGAATGACACTGGAACTGAAGAGGTTAATGTGGTATTATCGTCGTGCTCGAACTAATCGTGTCGGGCGTACCCATATACCATTTCCCTATTATTGTGTCATCTTGGTCGAGATTCAGCGACCCTTATACTAGTAAATGAGCCAGCAGAAGCCCGACATTCTTACATGGTGAAAGAAGTCACCTTACAAACATAATAAGGGCCAACAAAATTTTGAATTAAATGATCACAATAATATTCATAATAGAGATGTGTGTAATAAATATCAATATTTTTTCTTTATTTTTAGACAATTTGAATGTGTGACTGGAAAATAATTATGAAGATTATGTAGTTTCTAAAAAGGGTCTTAGTCAGTTTAACTAATAATCAGGTTAGGGTTAGGGGATTTAGTAATGTTAGCATTCACAAAATACATGATTCCATTTGCACCGACGTCAATTATAGCGGCCATATTGGATCCTTAAAATGGCCACCATAAAAATTTATACAACCTTTATCAATATCTTGCGCTGCATGCTATCTACATTATAATTGAGATTTAAGTGGCTATATGTACACTTTAAGTGACATATTTTCATTGTCATTAGTGAGAGATTTCAAATATATGTACTTTTGGAAATAAAAACATAAATTATAATACATAAATCATGGTAAATTAATACCATATGGCATGGATTATCATGATTCCAAATTCTTCTTCAAATGTTAACCAAAAATATAATGGATAGACTTATTAGAACCATGGCTACTTTATGTGGGGATAATTAGCATCGATTTTTATCATCAAATTCACGAAAGCTTATTTGCAAATTTTGAGCTAGACATGTATTCAAGTAAACGATGGTATAAACCCTTGTAAAGGTAAAATAATGAACAAATCAATAAAGCTGGTGTATTTGTTCTTCAAGGTATTGCATTCATTTAAATGTATCACATATCATTTAACACCATGTGTATTCCCAAAATTTGCACATGTATTGATAATAATTGTTTTACAGAGGCTATAGAGCCTCAATTGAGCAATGCGTACAAAACTTGTATTTTCAGTTATGATCTTGATAATAATTATTATGTATTAGAGAAACTTGAACTTGGTTGCCACCTTGGCAACCGTGGATATAACGTATAGCAAAAAAAGCACATTCCTTTTTCTTAGGCGCACAATTAGAAACGGAAATTGAAGATCAGCCATCGCAGCGGTGGCTAGGATCGCTCCGGATCGGTTGCCATGGAAGCCATCTTGAAATTGTCGTCAGATACGTCTGCGATGAGTCGTCTTCCTCTCTGGAGCAACGCGGCAAATTAACGTATTATAATATATTAGGCTATAGTGATGCATGCAACTCTTTCGATCCAGGGTCGTGTTAAAGCAAAGACATGTTGTATATAACTGAGATATAGCTCATAAAGCGGCTCTGTAAAACATAATAAAAAGTACCTTATTAATATGACATTCAAATATCGTGTTTTGGTCTACATGCATCCCAGCCTGACCTTGAATTAAAAATAAATTAAATAGCAGGAAATTATAATTTTCACAATTATTGTTTTTGTTAAAGCCCTGTTGTATGCGATCTTCCGCCTGTCATGCATTTTGTGTGTCAAGTTTTAGGAGAATTCTCATTGGGATGTTGGAGTTCGATTTTCTTTAAAATGCATTTTTTTTCTTCGAATGCGCCCTTTTAAATTAAATTCAATCTGTGATGTAACAACAGAACAACCCTAATGCAACAGTACGCAAATTGCTAAAACTTCGCTTTTTTATGAAAATACACCTTCCCTATAATATCTCTATACTCTGATATGAGAGTTTTGAGACCAAACTTGATTTTGAATGCATTTACGATGTAACTTGCTGAACTGGTGTATTGATACCCAAGATGAATGAACAACATATTGTGAAAATGGAAATTAAACTTGAAGTTGAACTTGAACGTTGGCAATCTAAGTACATAGTCAGTTTGGAAGGTTGCTCGATCTGTTGTGGCATCACATATCCTGGCAGAGTGCCATCTATAGAGAAGAACGAAACTTGGCATTATAGCTAGCTTGCATATCTCTTGAATGGGAGATCCAAACTGTTCAAACTATCGAGGGTGGCCGGTTCTAAAGTTTATTCACTTTCATTCAATCCCAATCGTACTTGGGGAAACTTGTTACATAAAAACTCAGACCTTTATTCTGGCACATTTAAATTGCCCGTCACAATGAACAATTTTAGATTTAAACATCGGTTCAGATGCGTAGCGTGATAGGGCTGAAGTTAGCTACGGGGGGCACCCCCCCCCCCCCCCCCCCCCATGTAGCTATTATATACGCCACGGCATCGTTCGTATGGCAATGACTTCTATTCCTTCGTCATTTTAATATTATACAAGTCGGGCACATTTCGTTGCTTTTGTGCAATATACTTTGTATGTATTGGCCTAAATTCTCATCAGTAGCACAGATTTAGCCCAGGATCAAATTAAAGGACTTACTTAGGTTCCGGGGAAATGCGGTGAAAACATTCATGAATATATACGTAGTATACCATTTAAAACCCTCTCCCGGGAGTGTCAATATTATTTTGTCTAATGGGGGAATAGCATGTTAGTGATGAGAGGCAAGCATAACTGAAGTAACTCATAGCAAAAGTAAATGAGCTAGGAAGGTTGCACAGGTGTCGGGAAGAAACGACTTTGATGAACTCCACCTTGTATTTCCATTGCCTAACCTTATAAACCCAATCTATATTAGCCCCCCCCCCCCCCCTCCAATTATGTTTATCAGACCTATCACTTCGATCCATCCAGTAACATTGTCCAAATCCTCAAAATGTTCATGGAAGCATAGGCGCAGGAGGCGGAAGGGGGGGGGGGGGGGGGCGGGGGCGGCTGCAGCCCCCTCAGTTGTAGGTTTGAAAAAGGCCATATTCGGGCAGAAAGCACCCAACATTCGGGCACATTAAAAGCCTACCATACTTCGGGCAAACTCACATTGTATTTGGGCAAAAGCATGTTATATTCGGGCGATATCATATTATATGTGGGTAAACTCATATCATATTTGGGTAAACTCATATCATATTCGGGTAAAAGCAGTCATTATTATTCAGGCAAAAGCATGACATTTTCGGGCAATTATTTATATTTGGGGAAAAGTCATAAAAAGTATATGATTTTCGGGCGGTTACGTCGCGATAGGCTTCTTGTTTTCCCTTTTTGTTTGTTGTTTTGCTTGTAAGGTGAAAATGGGAAAGATGGTGTTCGGGCAAAAGACCTCAGCCCCTGTAAAAAAAAAAAAAAATGTGCCCTTATGCTACACCCATGCTTGGAACTCTAGCGCCGGGTTCTCATTCTCACATGCCTCATTGTATTGCAATCTCTGTAAGTGTCAATCATTAACATTTCGAGATTAAATCACTATGTGGGAGCGCCATTCATCATGGAAATAGACATTTGAGATCTAACATGAGCTAGCTGTACTGTTTTGGTCAGATGGACATATTTGGGTCCTTTTGATCTACCGTCCTTTTGTTCCTCGACTAAAAATGTGTATAATTGATGAGAATCCGGGCCATTATGTTTTCTGTACATTGTTCAATATTATCTGTAAAATATTTGTACGTGTGTAGTTTATATTGACGAATCTACATGCATATATATTCTTATTATGAAACAAATTATTAAACTTATGTCAAAATCATGGACATCACCCACAGTTATGTTGTAGGTTGATTAATGTATTGTTTGAAGTAACATAAAATGTAAATAGGGAAATTGGTACGTAAGTCTCAAATTATTTTTTCCTACCATAAATTGGAATTTAAAAAAATGGCAACATGGGTTTTTAGATTCAGTATACATCAATGTTTTAAAATAATGTATACATATTCAAATCTCCAAACAAATTGAACGAACAACAAATTAAACAAGCTAAACAAGAACACAATCAAAGAAACTAGCTAGTCTATTATTTCTTGAACAGTTAAACCTTGTATCTGCAAGAATCTTCAGGCTTGAAGGAGGTAGATTAACCCGAAGGAGAAGAAGAAGATTTATAACGAACTCTGTTATAAGCGGCACCTGATATAGCGAGGTAATTTCACAGGTCCAGGTTTTATGTATTGTATTGTTTTTAAGCCCTGATACGAGATATCTGATGTAACGAGGTAAATTCATATGGACCCAGGTGCTCGGTATAGTGAGGTTTCACTGTACATGTTTGTGCCGGGTGTGAAGCTTCTGACCTAGCTCGAACTTTGAAAATGTCACTTTGATTGCACGAGTCACCAGTCACCTACTAGTGCTCTATAGCTCAGTTGGTTGAGCACCAACTGGTATATAATAATCTATATCGATGTCTTAGTTTCAAGTCTCGCTAGACAATTTCCTGCTCTACTTCATTTATTATTTTGATTCTATTATGTTTTCCATTAATTTGTATCTATAGTCCGTTTCCTTTTATTACTTTTAATGTATTGAATGTATCCAAAATGCGAAATTATTTCAGGGAAATTTATTTTCAAAGATAAGACTAGGAGCGTTATATCAATATCTGAAATATATAAACATGAATATATATACCGGGTGTTAAATATATAAAACTCGTCTCTTTTGATTGTAAATAATGCAAAGAGTTATCGCATGAAATATATTTACATAATTGAAGCATATGATGGCTGAGAAGTTTAATTTGTTTGTTGGATGTGATTGTGTTGCATATATTACATGATTTGAGTTTGTGTTTGCCATTTACTTTTGAAAATGTCAATATTTTCCAAAGTAGATTGCAAAATTTAACTTCCTACTGTACACAATTTGGTAACTTGCCGATTGGTCTACTCCCATTTGGTCTACTAGAAAATTATAAATTTGGGGGCTTATGATTATAATTATGGATTATGATTAGGGTTAGGGGTGTGGATTAGGGTAAGGGTTAGGTTTTGGGTTAGGCATTGTGTTTGGAGTTGGGAATATTGAAGTTAAATGCATCAGGTAGTAGACCAACTGAATGTAGACCAAGCGAACATAAACCCACAATTTTGCCTGTCTTGTTACTGCACAAATCATTGCCACTGCTTGACAAAATTTGCTTGAAAAAACAGCCATATCTGAGAGCAAATTCAGTGTTTAAATAAAACAAACCAACGCATGTGAATTACTTGCCGTATAATTGTTATTAAGATAAAAAAGGCTTTGAAAGCATGATTATTTACTGTGAATCATATTGCAAACGAAAACAAATATATATAACAATTTATTGCAAGCAGCATGATATTCTTTGACAAGACAAATTGCCCTCTTGTGTACATAAAAAACAGGACAGTTTTGGGATCCCCATATACGCAATTGTGATGTTTCTAAAATAAAGCCAAATTAAAACTACTTGCAGACAATAAAGAAATAAAAAAAAACACACACAAGCAATCCTCTGAAAGAAACATTACACAGTCATGTATCTCTGTAAACATAGTGTCCTTCTTGTGCAGGCATCTTCAAGTTCAGAATAACATTCCATAAATACAAAATATACATGTATATTGTATATTTGTTTTGATTGAAAATGAGCAAAGAAAAATAGGCCTCGCCTAGAATCGAACCAGAGACCTCCGGATTGCTAGACCGGTGCTCAACCATCGAGCCACAAAGACCCTTGAATGGGGGACGTTCCCATGAAACCCTTTTCATTGCTCTAATAATTATTTGTCTTGTGAACATCAAGTAGAAAATTGAAATACAATAAAGGGTCTGCAGATGCTAGACAAATTAAACGGTCGCAGCAACCGTTAATAATTTTGAGCTCTAACAATCAAAATATACCGTGGAACCTCATTATAATGAGGACCTTGGTACCTTAAAAATTACCTTGTATCGGGTAACTTGTTAAAAAGCAAAAGAATATTAACAGATTAGACCAGCAAAATCATCTTGTTAAGGTTTTGTTATACAGTGGAACCTCTTTATAACAAGCTCTGTTATAACGAAGTACCTGATATATCGAGGTAATTTCACAGGTCCAGGTTCTATGTATTTTAAAAATATTTTAAGCCCAGATACAACAATATATCTGATATAACAAGATAAATTCAACGGGCCCAACATGCTAGTTATAACGAGGTTTCACTTTATCAGAGCTCTTTATAACAAGTTGCCACTGTAATTCCACTAAAAAATATGTTCAAGTCCTTATCTTCTAAGACTAGCTCTTAAATGGCATCTTTTTTATAATCTCAACATTTTTCTTTCAAAAGGAGGACCCTTTCCAGCTCGCCACAATCATAACTCAGAATCAAACATTAACAAAACCATTTTGCAGCTGGACACAAAAACTGCTATAGAACATGTAATTCTATTTCTTCATTTTCATATAATTTCCATCATGATATAACTTTTACATTTATCTGTAAACAGTAACAGCTTACAATATATTCGTACATTAAAGGTGATGCATGTAGCTGTAGTACACTCATATAGTTTGCAAGTTATTCATTTATTCATGTTTTGTTCATTGTGAACATGTATGGCAGCAGACAAGTTGAGCCGACATGCAAGCAATCATGGGTGATTCACACAGTGACTTAATTTCCCTCATGGCAAACCATATCTCCATATTTTCTGTTTTATGCTGAACACTGATTAACACATTGCCTACTGGAACCTGAGGGACCCTTTATTTACTTTGTGGGAGTTGCAAATTTCTAGTAGGGAACAGGTTAATACATCATTGCGTCTGTACCATGATACTACATACACCAAATTATTGTAACATACATTTTTATTAACCCGTTGCTTACGGCATAGACTTACAAGTCTATGCTTACGGGAACCGGGTGGGCTATGACATGTACAAAGTCTATGAGGATTTCAGAATCTCAAAGTGAATGGGTTAATACGTGTACTTTTTGCCCCCATACAACCAGTCCACTACAATTGTACATTTATATTTTCATTCCATCAAAAACTGCCCCGGTCATCCCCACTATTTATGATAATGTACCGAAATACATGTAACAGACGTGGTAGATTGGTGGCGGGTAAAATGTATGCTGACTTCGAAGGCCATATATTCGTGACTATAAATTGACCATACAACTATTGAGTTACCTAAATAGATAACTGTTACGACACAGAATAGTACTGATTCAAATGCATGTAGGTACAGTAGTAGTAGTAGTAGTAGTAGTGATGATGATGATGATGATGATGATGATGATGATGATGATGATGATGATGATGATGATGATGATGATGATGATGATGATGATGATGATGATGATGATGATGATGATGATGATGATGATGATGATGATGATGATGATGATGATGATGATGATGATGATGATGATGATGATGATGATGATGATGATGATGATGATGATGATGATGATGATGATGATGATGATGATGCTGTTGATGCTAATGCTGCTGATGATAACAATAATTAAATATATAACTAACTAACTAATGGCCTTTTTAAAATAGTCAATCTAATAACGAGGAAGTATAGAAATGATATAGAGAAATGGTATAGAAATTATTTCTATAACACCTTTATTAGAAAAATTATTAGATTGACTATTAAATTCAAGCACATTGGTTGTATTACATCACTCATCGGTATTGCATTCGTCTAATCTAACTAAAAATAAGTGAAAATCTCTTAAATTGTTGATGAAATCACTTGTAAATTTAAACATAAGAATCAATCAATTTTTTGATGAAGCAAATATGAGCATCCAAGAACCATGGTGCATCAAAGATGAACTCCCACAGATGTGCCTAAAGGGATCTAGTAACTTTGTTGACAAGTGCAAAAAGTGATGAGTGATTAATAAAATGTGTATTGGTGTTATCTGATATGTCCACAAAGTAATGTGTGAAAATTTCATGTTAATTGGATGTTTTGGGGCCAAGAAATGAGCAAAAATGTAAAGTAATATTCACTAAGTTATCATTGCACTTACTTTGTGCACAGCTTAAATTATTCTGTAGACAGTTTAACATCTGAACACTTCAATCGTAAATATCTTTTGAACGAAATGGAAATTTGAAAAACCAGTGCTTTTATTGTTAATATGAATATGATAAGGTATGAGAGAACCACTAGTTCCAAGTAAGTTTTGAGGATTTGGACAATGTTACTAAGTCCCCTTAATGGACTTGACCTACCTAGATTTCTTTATTTTGTGTTATTACGTATGAATGCATTATTGTACATGTGACAAACACAGAACAGACTGCTATGTATATTTGTTTGGTACCACTCATTCTTCTTCATATCTGCAAATTTATACAGTCTATGTTCTCTATGCTACCTTTCCATCTCATTTCCCATTGCCTGATGCAGGGTTTAGCTGGAAGTTGACTGAGTAAGACCCAGTAACATGTATTAGGATCCTGTTGGAACTGGACGATAACTAGCACTTGGTCAGAGATGCTCCGATCCAGTTTGGTACCCATCCCTCTTCATACCTGCAAATGCAGTTTTTGTTCAAGACCTGTTTTGACTTTATTTCCCATTGCCTGACGCAGGGTTTAGCTGGAAGTTGACGGAATAAGACCAAGTATTAGGATCCCGCTGGAACTGGAAGATAACTAGCACTTGGTCAGAGATGCTCTGATCCAGTTTGGTACCCATCCATCTTCATACCTTCAAATGCAGTTTTTGTTCAAGAGCTGTTTTGACTTTATTTCCCATTGCCTGACGCAGGGGCTTGCTGGAAGTTGACAGAGTAAGATCCAGTATTAGGAAATTGTTGGATCAAGTTTGGTACTCATCCTTCTTCATATGCAAATACAGTCTTTCTTCAATAATTGTTTTGCCTTTATTTCCCATTGCCTGACGCAGGGGTTTGCTGGAAGTTGACGGAGTAAGATCCCGTATTAGGATCCTGCTGAAACTGAAAGTTTGGTGTAGACAGTCAAAATTCATTTCTCATTGCCCGATGCAGGGTTTTGCTGGAAGTTGACGGAGTAAGATCCAGTATTAGGATCTTGTTGGATCAAGTTTGGTACTCATCCTTCTTCATATTAATGCAAATACAGTCTTTGTTCAATAATTGTTTTGCCTTTATTTCCCATTGCCTGACGCAGGGACTTGCAGGAATTTGACGGAATAAAATCCAGCATTAGGATCTTGTTGGATCAAGTTTGGTACTCATCCTTCTTCATATATGCAAATACAGTCTTTGTTCAAGAGCTGTTTTGCCTTTATTTCCCATTGCCTGACGCAGGGGCTTGCTGGAAGTTGACGGAGTAAGATCCCGTATTAGGATCTTGTTGGATGAAGTTTGGTACTCATCCTTCTTCATATATGCAAATACAGTCTTTGTTCAAGAGCTGTTTTGCCTTTATTTCCCATTGCCTGATGCAGGGTTTTGCTGGAAGTTGACCCGCGTAAGATCCCAGTATTAGGATCTTGTTGGATCAAGTTTGGTACTCATCCTTCTTCATATGCAAAATTATACAGTCTTTGTTCAATAATTGTTTTGCCTTTATTTCCCATTGCCTGACGCAGGATTTTACTGGAAGTTGACCGAGTAAGATCCAGCATTAGGATATTGTTGGATCAAGTTTGGTACTCATCCTTCTTTATATGTCTTTGTTCAATAATAATTGTTTTGCCTTTATTTCCCATTGCCTGACGCAGGGGCTTGCTGGAAGTTGACAGAGTAAGATCCCGTATTAGGATCTTGTTGGATCAAGTTTGGTACTCATCCTTCTTCATATTAATGCAAATACAGTCTTTCTTCAATAATTGTTTTGCCTTTATTTCCCATTGCCTGACGCAGGGGCTTGATTGAAGTTGACTGAGTAAGATCCCGTATTAGGATCCTGCTGAAACTGGAAGTTTGATGTGGACAGTCCGAAGGGTCTCAAAACCATGTTGCCAAGGTCCTTTAACTTGCCAAACATCTCTTCTTTCAGCTTCTCGTTCCTCTCTTTGATCTGGTCCGGAAGTCTCTGTGAAAATGGATCAATAATATAGAAAAGATATGAATCTATCACAATTATGAATAAAATGTTCTAAATCTCTTTGATCTGGTCTGGAAGTCTTTGTGAAAATGGATCAATTATATAGAAAAGATATGAACCTATAGATCACAATTATGAATAAAATGTTCTAAATTCGAGTTTTTGTCTTACCATCGTAGTAAAGCAAACTAAACATTTGAAGACCGGATTCTGCAGATAATTGCACATTTATAAACAGAACTCATTGAAATTTATCAAACACTTTGAACCAGTTAAACAAATACTTAGTGAATAGTATCTAATCTACTGATCACAGACCTGTACAGTATATAGCAGCTATACAGGGTGGGCCAGAAAAAATGTAGAACATCCTAAGTAACATGGGCACAAAATTACTGTTTTCACTAGAAAAACGATGCAAAGATTAGCAATTTGGGTTGGGTAGTTTTTATTCCAGAGCAATTTGAACTGATTTTCTTCAGTGTTTTTTTTTTTTCTCTGGGGAATTGAGTAATCTTTTATCAATATCCTGTTTGAACAGCTAAAATTTGCGCATTTTAACCAGTCAGATTTGCACATTTGGAATACATGATCTGACTTACAATTAATTGTAACTTACAATCGATAGTATCACTTTCGGCAACAGGGCCTTGGAGGGAGGGGGGGGGGGGGGGGGTGGGGGGGGGGGTTCACAATGATTTTAAGTTAATCTTAAAATTATGGAAAGCCATTAGCTGCTGTGGAAAAAAGCCACAAATATTTTGAAACACATATTAAAATCTTTGTGGAAATTCATCAATATTTTCTATTATCAAAGAGATGTCATGTCCTTGGGGTAACATTTCTTAAAAGTTTCATATATTTGCATGTTTTGCTTTTAAAATGTGTTATTCCAGGGTTACAAATGGCCAACCATTATTTGCAGTCAAACTTAGAATGTAAGTTCAACTTAAAAAATCGCTAGGCAAGGAAAAAAATAAAAATGTATATTTCGGGGGCAACTATTTATTTGAAGTTCACCTGCATAAAAACAGCACTCTTACGTTTGTTTTATATTGAACTCTATGCAAATTTCAGGGGCTCTTTTAACCCAGTCAGGACTGACTGATATTTCTATAACATGTATTCTCCATAGACCAAAGCCCGATTATTTTTGGGACTAGTCCTAAATGGGTTAAAGCAATTAACTTCAACTCACCATACATGCCGCCCTCGCTTCATAGCACCCTGGATCTAACTCTAGAACCTGCTGAAAGTCTGCCAAGGCTTCATCAAACTTCTCCATCAGTTCATATGTATTAGCTCTCCTTAACCACACCTATGGTATGAAAGAAGAAATGACATGTATTAGCTCTCCTTAACCACACCTATGGTATGAAAGAAGAAATGACATGTATTAGCTCTCCTTAACCACACCTATGGTATGAAAGAAGAAATGACATGTATTAGCTCTCATTAACCAACCCTATGGTATGAAAGAAGAAATTACGTGTATTAGCTCTCCTTAACCACACCTATGGTATGAAAGAAGAAATGACATGTATTAGCTCTCCTTAACCACACCTATGGTATGAAAGAAGAAATGACATGTATTAGCTCTCCTTAACCACACCAATGGTATGAAAGAAGAAATGACATGTATTAGCTCTCCTTAACCACACCTATGGTATGAAAGAAGAAATGACATGTATTAGCTCCCCTTAACTAACCCTATGGTATGAAAGAAGAAATGACATGTATTAGCTCTCCTTAACCACACCTATGGTATGAAAGAAGAAATGACATGTATTAGCTCTCCTTAACCACACCTATGGTATGAAAGAAGAAATGACATGTATTAGCTCTCCCTAACCACACCTATGGTATGAAAGAAGAAATTACATGTATTAGCTCTCCTTAACCACACCTATGGTATGAAAGAAGAAATGACATGTATTAGCTCTCCTTAACCACACCTATGGTATGAAAGAAGAAATGACATGTATTAGCTCTCCTTAACCACACCTATGGTATGAAAGAAGAAATGACATGTATTAGCTCTCCTTAACCACACCTATGGTATGAAAGAAGAAATGACATGTATTAGCTCTCCTTAACCACACCTATGGTATGAAAGAAGAAATGACATGTATTAGCTCTCCTTAACCACACCTATGGTATGAAAGAAGAAATGACATGTATTAGCTCTCCCTAACCACACCTATGGTATGAAAGAAGAAATGACATGTATTAGCTCTCCTTAACCAACCCAATGGTATGAAAGAAGAAATTACATGTATTAGCTCTCCTTAACCACACCTATGGTATGAAAGAAGGAATTACATGTATTAGCTCTCCTTAACCACACCTATGGTATGAAAGAAGAAATGACATGTATTAGCTCTCCTTAACCACACCTATGGTATGAAAGAAGAAATGACATGTATTAGCTCTCCTTAACCACACCTATGGTATGAAAGAAGAAATGACATGTATTAGCTCTCCTTAACCACACCTATGGTATGAAAGAAGAAATGACATGTATTAGCTCTCCTTAACCACACCCTATGGTATGAAAGAAGAAATGACATGTATTAGCTCTCCTTAACCACACCTATGGTATGAAAGAAGAAATTACATGTATTAGCTCTCCTTAACCACACCTATGGTATGAAAGAAGAAATGACATATATTAGCTCTCCTTAACCACACCTATGGTATGAAAGAAGAAATGACATGTATTAGCTCTCCTTAACCAGACCTATGGTATGAAAGAAGAAATGACATGTATTAGCTCTCCTTAACCACACCTATGGCATGAAAGAAGAAATGACATGTATTAGCTCTCCTTAACCACACCTATGGTATGAAAGAAGAAATGACATGTATTAGCTCTCCTTAACCACACCTATGGCATGAAAGAAGAAATGACATGTATTAGCTCTCCTTAACCACACCTATGGCATGAAAGAAGAAATGACATGTATTAGCTCTCCTTAACCACACCTATGGTAGGAAAGAAGAAATGACATGTATTAGCTCTCCTTAACCACACCTATGGTAGGAAAGAAGAAATGACATGTATTAGCTCTCCTTAACCACACCTATGGTAGGAAAGAAGAAATGACATGTATTAGCTCTCCTTAACCACACCTATGGTATGAAAGAAGGAATTACATGTATTAGCTCTCCTTAACCACACCTATGGTATGAAAGAAGAAATGACATGTATTAGCTCTCCTTAACCACACCTATGGTATGAAAGAAGAAATGACATGTATTAGCTCTCCTTAACCACACCTATGGTATGAAAGAAGAAATGACATGTATTAGCTCTCCTTAACCACACCTATGGTATGAAAGAAGAAATGACATATATTAGCTCTCCTTAACCACACCTATGGTATGAAAGAAGAAATTACATATATGTAATTTATATTAGCTCTCCTTAACCACACCTATGGTATGAAAGAAGAAATGACATGTATTAGCTCTCCTTAACCACACCTACGGTATGAAAGAAGAAATGACATATATTAGCTCTCCTTTCAAACCAGACCCGCCTATACTCTCTGCGACTGCGGAGAATCTCAGATGATGGACCACATCTTGCAGTGCGGTGGGATGGGTTGCACATCACAGCCATCGAGCAATTGAAGAACTTAATTTTAGGAACTTTAAATTAATCTTGATCTAATTAAGGAGACACGGAACGAACCAGACCTTTGGTAAGAAAGAAGAAGGTATTTTTTAACAGTGAACAAAATACACAGGGGCTCCTGGCGATTTAATTAGCCCCATAGATCCCTGCCCAAGCATTTTCGGGACCAGTCCTAGGTGCATTAAAATTAAATGCTAAACATACAGATTTGATAACAGAGGAGATTGTCTGCTGGAGCCTCAGGTAACTTCTCAGTGAACTTAGTGGGCACTTGGCTATTCTCAACAAAACAAAAAAATTTGATTTACAACTAATTCAGACTGGCACAATAATGTTTGCTTATACACAATCACTCACTGAAAGTAGAAACAAGGCAACTAATTTGGCAAAACATTAACAACAAAAAACATTTTTAGGAGAAATCCTTTCAAAAATAAAGTGTGTGCCCCCCCCCCCCCCCCCCCCCAATAATTTGAGTGCCCCAAATCATTCCAATCACACTACTCCACAGAGCACCCGTTTAAAAGCTTGTAGATCAATACCTTCATATAATGTGGATGCAGTTCTAGAGCCTTATTGCAGTCTGCTATGGCCTCCTCATATTGCTTGTGTCGTATCCTACACGCTGCTCTGTTGGCGTGCATAATGGCTCTCTCCTTCTTGTAGCACAGGGGACAGATTTCAAGAGCTTCTGAGTAGGCAGATATCGCGTCTAGAAATTCTGAATAAGAAATGAGATAGAATACTTGTTAGATTATCATTCTCAGACTGATGATGAAGGAAATTATATATTAATAATACTAAAAGCAACACAAACAAATTAAGATATCACCTAACCCTAAAAACACCCTTTTTGGACCTTCAATAGAGTGGGGGGGGGGGGGGGGGGGGGCCTTTTGAGCCCCCCCCCCCAGATCTTGGCTATTATGCCAAGTATCGTCAAAATCAAATGTTTACAAAAGTTCTCTCCACCGAGTTTCATTACTGTGGAAGTAGTTCGCTCCACACTATTAAAATGGCATATATTTTTTTCTCCAAAAGTTGTGGTTACCATCGCAACACCTTGTAGACTGACATACACAAAATGTGTCTTCAAGAGTCACATCCACACCTCAAGAACATAATGTGTACCAAGTTTCAATCAAATGGGTCGAATACTATTGAAGTAATTCGCTCCACAAAATGTTTCCATGGCCACCATGCACACTGTAAAACATGAATCTCTTTCCTTCAAATTATTTGAGTCACCAGTTGTATATATCGTTTGGCATTCTCTACCAAAGCGCGCCCACGACATCGCATACATGACAAAAAGAACGGATGCTCTACAAGGAAAGAACGGTTTTTCATTTTAGGGGGCTACTTTTTCTGATGGATATCACAAAATATTCCCCATAATACCCTGTGGTAATAATTTTAGGGGCTACCTACTCTTTTTCAGGGGGCTATTTTGAAAATAAGGGGGCAAAGTTGCCCTCAGCCCCCGTGTATGCTCTATGCAATTTGTATAGAGCATCCATACTTTTTGGCATGCATGCGCAAGCTGTGGGCACGCTTTAGTAGAGAATGCCGTACGTTTAATACTTACCATCTTTCTTAAAGAGATCATTGCCAGTTCCTTTCTGATCCTGGGATTTGTCTCTCAGAATCTGTAAAGTAATGATGAAACAAAAAAGTAAAGAAAAAAGATGGCAACAAAAAAATGCCATAAGTATGTATCAAGACTCAAGAGACAATATTTTTAGTGAAATAGATGTATGAAATCAGAAGGAACATGCTGATGAAAAATGTCACTCAGAAAATTTACATAAAGTGGTCAACTTTCTAAAATTCAATTTACATAATTTGCAAAAATCACTTGGAGCTTTCACACTTCTCTTATAACTTGTTGTTTGGATTCAATGATAACATAAACTCAAATGTCTCCCTAATTATGGACATATTTACATGTATGAATGAATCGTAAATCATTCCGGAACGCTTTCGATTGTAGTCAAACGTATCCATGTTTATCACAGATTTTATACATACCTCTCTCTCTTCTTCCGTCATAGCATCTTCCCTCTCTCTGCGCAGCCGTTCCTCCTCAAGCTGCCTCTCAATCTCCTTATCTGCTCCATCATCTGGCATCTCTGGTTCCTTCTCCTCCGGTTCAAGTCCTTCGTGAGTTGCATCATCTTCTGCTGCATTGGAAGTGGAAGACATGGTCTGAAGGGCCTCTTGTGACTGCACATCCTTGGTGTCATCACCGCTTTCTAGATCAGCAGCATCGGAAGTGGATTGCATACTCTGAAGAGCCTCTTGTGACTGCACATCTTCGTTGCAATCACCACTTTCTGAAACTCTCGCAGTCCCACCAAGTTCTTTTTCTTCCGACTGCAAACCAGCAATCACATCTTGACCCGTGTTTACAGCTGCAACAGTTGTTCTTGCATCAGTCAGGGGTCAGGGGGGGAATCCCCTCGCACAATGTCCTCTCATTCCCATTTCCGTCTGATACGGACACATTTGAGGATTCCTGATTCAATACAGATGTGCCCGTATCTACTTCGCCAGCGAAGTTTGCTCGACATTCTTTAAAATCACCATCACCATGTTTTCCTTTGTCCTCAACGCCATTCTCAGATGTATCTTCTTCAGGTTCTTCGGGTCCATCCACTGCCACATTCTCACTTGCTAGCGCATCAAAGAATTCATCGTCCGAATCACTGGCATCATCTAGACGAGACGAATAGGTTTCATCTCTGGTCGCCATGACAACTGTTTAGTGTACCTGCCTTGATGTTGAACTGTCTGCTGTGTCAGGTCATTAATCATTACCCTTGTTGTAGTCCTTGTTCACAATCTGAGCCTTTCCTGAACAAAAATGACACAAAATAATAACCTCAAATATTATGGGCATTCAACAAAATCGAAATGGTACAAAAGAGGGCGTATATGAATTGTGGATCACATAAACGAAAGTTTTTTTTCTTCATTTGCTGGTAAATGGAGGGAGGAATCGGCCGACAAAAAATGTTTTTGTGATGGATAGTGCAGCAGGCGGAAGAGCCTTTTTCCGCCTGCTGCACTATCCATCACAAAAAGAGGTAACCCAACCAGGCGCCATGCTTGACATAATCGCATTCAAAATCCTTGTATCTCACTGGTAGGACGATACAGAATCCCCCAAAATGAACAAATGATAAGTTTGAACTTACCTAATTTCAAATTTTTGGACTGCTAGTTGATAGTTTTCTATCCAAAATACAAGATTCGATTAATAAATACCCAAATTTCGCAAACTAATCCTGAATTTGGATGGACCGGAAAAGACGATCGCGCGAGCACGACACTATAGCAGCGCGATTTGTCACAAAAATAGCCAAATTTTGTGGGAAATACACAGCGAACAGGCGACGCTTGCGAGGAGCTCACACACATTGCCCCGCGCATGCGAGCGAGCGAGCGATACGAACACGAACATCAAACTGGTGCGCGCGCAGCACTGAATTGAACTCTAGGAGTGACCTGACCGGCGATTCTCTTCCGTTCGCGATCGCTTTGTTTTTTGCAAAAATTATGTTATAACCATGATAACGATGCGTACACTTGCAGAATTGACCTTTCTGAGCGAGCGAGCGGAAGAGGTTGATTTCCCCACAACGCTATTGTAACGGAGCTTTGAGTGGATGCATGTTGGCCCGTTATGATCGATTTTGCTTGAATATAACGCTACATCTAGTATGGTATCGGGTCCTATTACCGGATACCATTTCTTTACGCCATGAAAACGATCAACATGAAGAACAGAGATATGAATAAAACACAAATAAGTGATCTATATATTCTCAAGATAAAGAATTGATAACTTATTTCGTAGAAAAAAGCGGCAAACTTACGCAAATTGAACTTTTACGGCACCCTTTCAAGAAAGCAGAATTTTTTTTGTAGCGCACAAACCGGGTTGTATTAACCGGACGCACTCAAACGTGAATGTTTTGCATGGGAATGTCATTGACATGCGCGCCCACTGGTGCGCGGCAAAACGCAGCGTATAACGCCTCAGGCTCAGGGCGCTTATTTTCTTCGGGAAATGGTGGAAAATGTTTGCTAAACATCCATTTATTATCCTCCGTTAATGCCGACTTTCAAATTCAACTTTCAAAATTCGAACGTTTTTCCTATTGGAATTTGCATTGCATGTACGGTAATACAACCCGTTCGATATTGCTACCCCTTGCTTAACTCAAGTGAACGCTAGCGCGGAGCGCTAGCGTTCAAGGTCGGGCTGATAGTGCCCCCTGAATTTATGATCTAATGTGCACAATAAGTGTGCTTAAAATTATACATATGATACGGTACTTACCACCGATTAGATGATACATATGTGATGCAACTATGGGGTGATCAGAATGATGATTTTTCGCTCCATTCCGCATCAAAATGAGTGATTTATGCACATCATCGACTTGTATCTGTGTTGTATCGCGACTTCTGAACGATCGATTACCGTACGACCACTAAACGCGCGAGTCAGATCTGCCGTCTATTCGGCGGGCGCGGTACTTGAATGGAGACCGGTTCGCGTCGATATCATCGATCGTTCAGAAGTCGCGATACAACACAGATAGAAGTCGAGGAGGTGCATAATCACTCATTTTGATGCGGAATGGAGCGAAAAATCATCATTCTGATCCACCCCTGGCCCTAGCATGGCATAGACTAGTTGCATCACATATGTATCATCTAATCGGTGGTAAGTACCGTATCATATGTATAATTTTAAGCACACTTATTGTGCACATTAGATCATAAATTCGGGGGCACTATCAGCCCGACCTTGAACGCTAGCGCCTCCGCGCTAGTGTTCACTTGAGTTACCCCTTGGCCTTGCTATACCATTGCCAACCATTCACACGATATAGATCTATACACACATTCCATGTAGCACACAGGTACATCAACAATGCATGTGTTGGCGGATATCCTATATCCGCCACCAATGCACTGTCTAGGCGCAGCCTGCTACACACAACAACATGATGAAGAAGAATATGAGCTAGACTTTTAAACATAAACTTACTTTTGTGTCGGTCAGATGGATTCTTGTAATTCAATTTGGCACTAAAAGAAATACAGAATACGTACTCGAAGCCACCAACAATTTCATTTTCAAAGATCAGAAGTCTTGATGGCAATGTGACAAAAAGGAGAAGCAGAAACTGCGATGGCCGATGCGATGCGAAACAGCCGACGATCGGGTCTGGGATCTTATCATCTTAGCGCCCCATAAATCCACTGGATGATAGCGCCCCATAAATCCATACCCCATTGAATGACAGTATTTTAATTTGTCATTCAGATAGATAGATAGATATATTTTATTTGGTCTTCAAACATACAAATGT
>JBAMJV010013576.1:0-12810 GCA_037951105.1 Echinarachnius parma | reverse complement strand
CCTTTTCTCCCCTCCCGACAGTATTATATAGTCCTATTCTCTGATCATATTTAATTAAAACCCTAACCCCCCCCCCCCCCCCCCCCTCCCATCCTTGGCTACCCCAAGCCATCCATAAAAAAGTTATGCCTCCCCCTTCTCCTTTCCGACACTAGTCCCATTCTCTGTTCATTATAATAAAAACCCTCAACCAAGGAGGTAACATATACTGCTTTATATCCCCTTATCCAGACCCACCCCCCCCCCTTGGTTACCCCTTGTCATCCATAAAAGATTGTTATGCCATCCCTTTTTCCCCCTCCCGACACTAGTCCAATTCTCTGTTTATTATAATAAAAACTATAAAATCCAAGGAGGTAACATATACTGATTTATATCCTCTTATCCAGACTTACCACCCCCCCCCCCCCCCCGGCTACCCCTAGTCATCCATAAAACATTGTTATGCCCCCCCCCCCCCCCTTCTCCCCTCCGACACTAGTCCCATTCTCTGTTCATTATAATAAAACCCTAAAACCAAGGAGGTAACCATAATATACTGCTCTCATTCGTTCGACATCTCGCTGGTTACAGAAAATACACACAGGCGCATTACGTGCGCATGGTTGTGTCATTACGTACGCATGATTGTGTCATAACGTACGCATGGTCTTGTCCTAACGTAAGTATGGTTCTTTCATAACGTACGCATGGTTGTGTCATTACGTACGCGTGGTTCTGTCTATGCATATGTTTTTCCCTGAAACCACGCGTATGTAAAGACTATACCACGCGTACGTAATGATGGAGCCATGCGTACGTTATGACAGAGCCATGCGTACGTTATGACAGAACCATGCGTGCGTTAAGAGTCCATAGAAATATTATACAAAATGGCCATGGCGTACGTTATGACAGAGCCATGCGTACGTTATGACAGAGCCATGCCGTACGTTATGACAGAACCATGCGTACGTTATGACCTGCACGCGTATGGTTTTGGCACACGTTATGGCGGGGAACGGCCAAACCATAGTATTCGTTGTGCATACACGTACGTAGCACACTGTTTCAAGCTCATACGCTATGCATGCACTGTGTATATGCATACGTATCGTACATATTAGTATAACAGTACACTCGTTAGGTTTGCTGCGTTGTTCTGTTGTTCGACGTAAGATTTGAGTTCTAACGGAGCTGAAATGGAACTTTTTTTGCTTGAGAGTGAAAGTAAAGTGTTCCAAGATTATTGCGAATGCTGGAAACAACATACACATTGGAAATTGAATAACATTGATGGTTGGTAAGTAGATCAACTAGTAGTAGTAGTAACAGCTGAATTAAGACTTGCGTTAGACTAGGCCTGCTTATAGACTAGATCTACCGTTCGATGTGGAATATAAAGCAAATAATCACCTTTTGGTTTCAGGCGATGGCAATCTATCACCTTCACCAACGGTAATTATTTGCTTAGTAACAACCATACCACCCTTTCCACTATCACAATCATCACCACTATCACTATCCGACCACAATTATAACCACCATAATCACAAAACTAATCATCAAACACCGCACAACTTATACATTAACATCAACACCATCCCGCTACAACAACCACCAATGAAATACATAGATGAAATATGATTTCGTGTGTAATATTAAACTTCAAAAATCAATAAGATCAGTATTGAACTCTTTTTTTTCTATACATCTTTTTCACCAATATTATTCATGTTTTAATGGAGCAAAATCATGTATATTCGTTATAATTTCAAGGGACCCCTTAATTGTAAATGATTAACTAGACTTCTAGCCCAATACCTTTGAACAATACACAAATAAAAGTCTCCACCATAGACAAAAAGAGCATACATTATTTGAAACAAAACCAAAGTAACAAGATTTTTTATCGATGCATATAAACTTTCTTTATGATTACCACATACAATATTACGTTCTACTCTTTCAATAAACATTCTTCAATTATTCATAACTTTGTTTTCAAGCACTAAAAACTGATGAAGTGGGGACGAAGACAGTTGATAAAATGTGTATTTCTGTATGCCATGTGGCAGAGTAATGAGCGAAAATATAAAGTGATATTCGTTAAATCATTGCACTGACTTTGTACCCGGTTATAACTTTCTAGTGGATAATTAAAATCTGATTAGTTCAATCGTAAATATCTTTGTAATAAAAGAAACACAAATGGAAAACAGAAAGCTGTTCCATGCTTATATTGGTAATATGAACACAACGAGATATACATGTATATGGGAACCGCTAGAGTTCCAAGTAAGTTTTGAGGATTTTGACAATGTTACTACTCAATAGTCAATACGATTTATATTTTAATCCCTTTTCCCCCTTCTTTTTTTAATACATCATGCATTTTCTATATTATTACTGTTTTGATGCAGACAAATCATTCATAATCATTATTTGAAGAAAATAAATCAAATGTGAGTTATCACATTAGGAACATGGGAAGTGCACGTATTCCTGTCCCTCAAGCAAAAATTCGATGAATATACTGTATATCTCGATAACATTACTTGATGTACCAAACTCTGTGGCGTACCCAGGATTTTTTAAAGGAGGGGGTTATTTGTAAAAAAATTCCAAGCCGAGACCAAGTACCTTCAACATTTTCGAGACCGAGACCAAGTACCCTTCAAAAGTTTGAAAACCCCTCTCAGTGGTGGTGGTAGGGGGGGGGGGGGGGGGGGGTCCATAACAATTTTCGAAGCAGAGACCAAGTACTTTCAAATATTCGCGTCCGAGACCGGAGATCTTCGAACAAATTTGGGGCCGAGACCGGGTTTTAGTCGGTCGAGACCAGGTTTTAGTCGGTCGAGACCAGGTTTTTAGACGGTCGAGACCACATAAAAGTAATCTCGAGACCCGCTAAAACTTGAAAATTTGACAATACAGCCATTTTTTGGTCAAAGGGGGGGGGGGTGGGGTTTAACCCCCCCCCCCCCACCCCCACCCCCCCCCCCCTCTGGGTACGCCTATGACCAAACTGTGCCATTTATAAACGTTTTAAACAAGAAAACAATAGAAAACTTAAGGGAAAATAGTTTATAACCTCCAGTTCCAATTTCCCTTAATTTTAATGATTAACTACTTCATGCCAAATTGTTGAACTTTTCAAGATTACACATCTCTACCACCTGTTGACAAAAAGAGCATGAATTGTTTGAAACAAAACTAACATGATACAATTTATTTTTGTATAAATGGCTCGATGCAATAACTTTAACTGAAATTGTCTATGTTTACCACACAACAATACGTTTTACTCGGCAGCATAACACATTTCCAAACACCGCGGATCTTTATCAAAATTTGCATGTAGCTAGGAAATTATGTTAGTAAAATGTGTGAGAAATATCAAATCAATTGACCCCTTATTTCTTCAATAAACAAATGTAATATTTTTCTGTTTTACTTCTAAACAAATAAGACTTGAGATATTACTCTGCATCTGGATGAGTGGGCACTTGATAAGTAGATAAGTAGACTATTACAAAATACGCTGATTATACAGCGCACACACAAAAGAGTAATATAGTCTATCAGGTTATGTAAAGCAGCAATTTTTTTTGCTATAATCTTGGAAACAGTTTTTAATTTGGTCTAAATACATTACTGATGAGAAAAAGTGATGTTTCCATTTTTTATTTTTGGTCCCAGGGTGCATTTTGGCGATTTTAAAGATAATTAGCTAATTTGCATTTTGTGAAACAAGGTCAGGGGTCATTTTCTATCTAGGAATCGTACAATATTGATAAAAACTAGTATTCAATGGTATTTTGGGGCAAGGATTCCATTTCCGGTGCTCGTGTGTAAGTGCTGTATGGAAAACACTCTGAAATCCAAGATGGCTTCCCCTAATTTGCATATTTATGAATATTATTGATTTTCAGTGGCTACAGCCCCTAATAAGCAATAATTCCAGATTATTATTTGTCAGTTATGTTCTAAGTATGTATTTAAGACATCAAAGATGAGTTGCCATCGTGGCAACCTCTAGCAATGCATATTATTTGCATAATTATGTATTTTACCTAATTTGCATATTCCCCCAAATCGAGTATATTGGGAACCCGGCAAGTAAAAAAGACAAGTAATACCACTTTTCCAAGGTTTTAGGGGGCAACGAATCCATTTATGATAACTATTTACCTGTATCACCTCGGCAACCCACATAAATCCAAGATGGCCGCCTTTGTCATTTTAAAGTAAATATTGCTATTTGCTACTTTAATGGCATTTAATTTATAAAAATATAATGTGTTTACTGAAAGCAAACAACTACATTGTGATTCAAGTATTCTAGTTGCTCATTCCAATAATTAAAAGTCAAAACATTATAATATCAATCTAATATAACCAAAATAATATAGTCGTGTATCATAACATGTGTAATTTAGGGAGCAGTCATCTTGGATTTACGATGGATGCCATGGTGATACAGGTAAATAAGTATCAAAAATGGATTTGCTGCCCCCAAAACCTTGGAAAAGTGGTACCGTATTACTTATCTTTTTTACTTGGCGGGTTCCCAATATACTCGATTTGGGGGAATATGCAAATTAGGTAAAATTCATAATTATGCAAATAATATGCATTGCTAGAGGTTGCTACGATGACAACTCTTCTTTGATATCTTAAATACATACTTAGACCATAACTGACAAATAATAATCCAGAATTATTGCTTATTAGGGGCTGTAGCCACTGAAAATCAATAGTATTCATAAATATGCAAATTAGGGGCAGCCATCTTGGATTTCAGAGCGTTTCCCATACAGCACTTACAAACGAGCACCGGAAGTGGAATCCTTGCCCCAAAATACCCTAGAATACTAGTTTTTATCAATATTGCACTATTCCTAGATAGAAAATGACCCCTGACCTTATTTCACAAATATGCAAATTAGCTAATTATCTTTAAAATCTCCAAAATGCACCCTGGGACCAAAAATAAAAAATGGAAACATCACTTTTTCTCATCAGTAATGTATTTAGACCAAATTAAAAACTGTTTCCAAGATTATAGCAAAAAATGTCACAACATTTATTTGTACTACATTAGGGGATATACTAATAGTTCAGCGTCGAACTTACGTAGGTAGTTTCGATCGTACGTTATATACACGTACCATCCAGTGGCGTAGATATGTTTTGAAAAGTGGGGGTGGGGGGGGGGGGGGGGGTGAGGGTATCCTCCTCCCATGATAGGGAGCGGAGCATTTGATATTTTTTACTCGAAATAATGCAATCCATGGTGCATACCTTGGAAGGAAATTCGATATACTAAAATCATCTCCCACATGATTAGACCGATATACAAACACAAACAAACCTTCACACACACACACACACACACACACACACACACACACACACACACACACACACACACACACACACACACACACACACACACACACACACACACACACACACACACACATTATTGTAAGGGCCTTCAAATGGGGATATGTTCATGTTCAGGCTATATGGTGAAATTGTTGTAACCGAATAACGCCTGAAATCAACCATAAAGAGTGGGGAGTAGGGGCCGTTATTTAGTCCCTGCCGTGGCCCGGCGGCAGAGCTAGCTTTTCGGACTTAGCTGTTTATTAAAGGGATAGTTGAGTTCTGGTAAGGAGAGTACAGTTTTGGTGAAACTGAATTTTAGTAACCCAAACCTGCATCATTACATTACAAACTAATAGTTATAACTAGAAAGGAACACAAAATTACAAATGACGTAGTAAAGATCATGTTATCATTCAAAAAGAGCCGTTAAAACGTAAGAGGGCGCTCTCTAAACACTCATCGGTTTCAACCATTTTAAATAAAATATTGTGCATGCGATGCTTCGTTGAAATAGTGATTAGATAGAGAAATAACGAACAACTATTTAAATACCTATTTTGTAACTTTTTGAAATGAGGAAGCATTTAAAAAAAATGTTAACGGCTGGTTCAAAATTCTCTAATAAACCTGGAGCCCCAGCTTTATTACAAATTGTTACATTTATGGATATTTCAGCCGTCTCTGAACCGATTTTGATCAAACAAAGATGATTTTATTATTTAAATATTATGCTCTTTCATATTTTACACTCAGTTTTTCATTACCTCACAACAAAAATAAGTAGTCTAGCGCCCTCTCTACCAAAACTCAACTATCCCTTTAAGTGCACATTGCAAGTACCCTGATTGAACAGTGAAAAATCAGTCAAAAGATACTCACATTAGGAATGTAAGGATGTCCAGGGACGGAGCCCCCGGAAGCTTTTTGATTTTTGCTTTCCAAAACTAAAGATGTTGTTCATAATTATGTAAATAGGTAAAATAGTAAGTTATATACAGTTTGCTCAATTTTAGTGGAGACATTATTTCATATTTAGGCGCAATCATGTTCGTGCGAAATTATTTGCACAGACATATCAACATTACTATATCTTTCTGCAAAAAAGTGTGATTGTGATGACATCAAAGCTTACGACGTCTCAATCATTTAAAAACATGAATGTCGTTCTTATCGTTCATACTATTTTGGCATTCTTATCGTTCATACTATTTTGGCATTACCATTACAAACAGGCCTGAGAGTCTGTGAGTGCGACCCTATGAAGAACCTTAAATAAATCCGCTCGAACGGTAAATTACCATACCAAACCTATGGCCAGTTCGCCCCTGATGCATACTCCATCAGCCGATGATGTTGATGTATAGGTTGCGATAGGTCAACCTGAGGTAGTCCAGCCGACCTGTCTTGCAGTGAAGATTCAGCTGTTCGAACTTACGTTGACCCGAGCCCCTTGGCCAGCAAACCCAGTTCAGCCTTCTGAAGGATATCCCGGAGCATTTCCCTCTGCTTAGGGCCATCCCCGTGTTTATCCTTCCATGCCATGAGAACCTCTGTCGCGGTATTTATGTAGTTCTGGCTGTGCTTTGCCAGAATAGTGTCGGTTTCGTTCCAGCTGAACCCTAGTTTGACGCAGAGCTTATGCAGATTTCCGTGATGGACTTGCCTCGCTAGAGTCATGATGGTGTCATCGGACAGGCCCACTGATGCTGGTTCAATTCTATCATGAAAATATATCGGGTTATTAATTCTCTAAACTTGGGAATATATAAATAAATAGATTAAATGTTGGTGTTTTATAAACCGACTATATATCTGGGAATACTGATTTTAGAGATTGGTACACAATACAGGATGGCCCCCCCAAAACGGAACGGGGCACTTCCCAAAATAAAGTAACAACATGAACATGTTCATCAGATAGGGTGTCTTTTCCAATTAAAAACGATACCAAGAATAGTCATTTTGGTCGTGTAGTTTTTGTTTTAGGGTGCTCTGAGTGACACCATGTCAGGTTCCAATTTTGGCAATTTTTACCAAGTCATTGCCCGATAATTTGCGTCTGCCCGTTATAGCATCGGACAACTGTGCCCATTCTTTCGTTTCACAGCTGAATGCACACTAACAATGGCGCGCGTACTGCTCCGCTATAACGGGCCGTAAGTGCGAATTATCGGGCACTGACTGGGTAAAAATTGACAAAAATGGGAACCTGACATGGTGTCACTCACAGCGCCCTAAAACAAAAACTACTCGACCAAAAAGACTGTTCTTGGTATCGTTTTTCATTGGAAAAGACACCTTATCCAATGTACATAATAATTGTGTTACTTTATTTTGGGAAGTGCCCCGTTCCGTTTGTTTTTTTTTGGGGGGGGGGGAGGGGGGGGGGGGCGGGCCACCCTGTATATCGAAATTGGCTTCTATGTACATGGAGGTAACGATCATTATTATTTTCCTTTTCTTTTTCAGTTTGCTCTGATGATTGCCATTAGACCGACTTAGAAAGTTTGCAACAAACACATACATTCTAAGGTCTCCAGCTACAATCCTTAATTTATCATTTTGTATTGTCAAAAGTAATTTAACCAACAATTAAGCAACATTGACACACCATAAGACCGAGCCACTACTACTACTACTATACTTATGCTGGTATCTACTATTATATTCCACATACTAAGAATCTTGCTCTATGATTGGTCAAAAGTTAATCACGTGATGAAATATAGTTTCGCCCATTCGTTACACTCTGTAGATATCTTGGGTGAAAGTGCGTTGCACTCACTAGATAAAAAGTACTATCTACACTCCGCGGTTGCATTTAATTGAATACCAATAAGTGGCGCGATAACTCTATGCGCGCGGTTGCATTGAATTGCTGTGGAGAGTGTGTATTGAAATTCCGCACTATTCAGCAGACCATAGAAGTATGACTCCAACACTGCCGTTGTATTGTAGGTAGGTACCCGGGTACGGTAGGTCTGCTTCATTTAATACGGGATTTGAATAGCCACACACTGCACGGTCAATTCAATGCAACCGCGGATGTGTGTGTTGCGCGAATTACAAATGCATGTAATGCGTACTTTGCACTGTATTATGTATCGTACACCGCTTGCCATGACTCTGACGTTTAGACTTTAGAACGTTGACTTATGAACTGTTTTAGTGTTTCATCATCATTGATTACAATTTTCTTGGAGTCTGACTTGGAGTTGGAGTTCACTTTCATTTGATATAGACCCAAGTGCTAGCCTATAGCCTTAGGCTATGGAATTGTCATGGAGTTAAACAATTGGAATAGCCATTGTTGGTAAGTAGATCAAAGACTCAAAGTCTAGTACCGGTAACTGTAGTGTTAGTGTTAGAACTAGGCCTAGACATTAAAAGCAGTTTAAGTTGTCTTTCTCGTAGACCTAGCTACCAGTGAAATGTTTCCAATGTAGAATATAAAGCAAATAATCACCTTTTGGTTTCAGGCAATGGCACAATCTATCACTTCCTCGGCAATCTGAATGTATACGCTATCTTTCCTCAGCTTCGCTTCGGAAAGATAGCTACATCCAGATTGCCTCGGAAGTGATAGATTGTGCCATTGCCTTCACCAACGGTAATTATTTGCTTACTACTACTACTACTACTACTACTACTACTACTACTACTATTACTACTACTACTACTACTACTACTACTACTACTACTACTACTACTACTACTACTACTACTACTACTACTACTACTACTACTATACTACTACTACTACTACTACTACTACTACTACTACTACTACTACTACTACTACTACTACTACTACTACTACTACTACTACTACTACTACTACTACTACTACTACTACCAGTGGCGTAGACAGGTTCTTACACCTGGGGGGGGGGGGGGGAGGGGATGATTTGCCGTTCACCGGACTGAGACCAATTTGTTCGCGGCCGAGACCACCACAAATTTTCGAGACCGAGGAAATTGCTTGAAAGTCCTCTTGGGGGGGGGGGGGGGGGGGGGGTGTCCGTCGCCAAATCTTTTCCCGGCCGAGACCGCCTGCCTAATTTTTTTCGAGACCGAAAGTGGGGGGGGGGGGGGGGGGGGGGCTCGTCATTTTTTTTTTCGCAGCCAAGATCATTCATTAAGATGGTCGAGACTAGGCGCGCCGGAAGCAGTTTGGGATTGGGGGGCAAAAACCTAAGGGGGCTCACGATTTTGTGTGTGTAGGGGCTCATGCCCAACCATGTGCACAGGGCTGCGCGCCAACTTTGAGCCAGATGTGAGAGTGAGACATTGCGAGGGAGCGAAGTGACTGAGCGGGGGGAGGGTGTGGGGGTGCCCCCCTCCCACGGTAGGGAGCTATTGCATTTTTGGACTTGAAATTGTGCAATCTGGTGCTTACCTAGATATGAAATTCGGGCTTAAAGCCCAATACCAGTTTTGGGAAAGTAGCCGAAAACATCTAAACTGGGTTCCAAAGAAAACTTATCAACTTTTCAGAGCGACACACATTAAAATCCAAATCATAACAATTACTCATAATTGGGAATAGACTAGCTGCAATATCCCTTAGCAAGCTCATCTAAAAAAAATTGTTTGCTTTAGTTAACAAAGAATAAAATAAGGTGAAATCGCAAGAGGTAATTTTTCAAAAATCACAGAAACTGCTTGCCTTTCGGGCACAGAGCTCGGTACAGACAATAGCCAGTCTAGTGGTTACATAACCCGCTTTGAAGTTGAATGAATAGCTATTGAAAGTTCTGAATAGACCGCCTTTCGTGGAGGTTCGCAGCGAGCAGTTTCTGTGATTTTTAAAAAGTGACCTATAGTTATTCAATCACATTTTCTCCTTTTTGGCAAAAGGAAACTTTTAATTTTTAAGATATGCTTCATAATGAGAGTGATAGCTTATCTGTGTCTAAATTTAATTCAATTTGATGCTATAGATTTTAGTGAGCGTCGCTCTGAAAACGTGATAAGTTTCTTTTGGAACCCAGTTTATATTGATCAATATTGTTGAATAAGTATTTAAATAGGGCTTGTGTGGTAAAATCCGAACCTAAGCATCGTTAAATACAGAAATATCGGAAGAAATCCAATACCCGCCCGTGAAATTTATAAATCCACCGACCGTTCGCACCTGTCCGCGCCGCTAGCGCTGGGCTGGAGATATCGACAAGCTGGGGACAATCCCGTATAGCGAACACCTCGTGTAACGCACGCGGTCATTTGCACATTGCGTATGCGCGATTCCGCGTTGGCGATATCAATGGTACAGTATAGATCAATTTATAATTTTGCAAATATATCAATTAGTAGGCGGTTTCTTGGCCAAATTTGTATAATCCCATATTAGTTAAATTATATTCTTTCACATGGTTGGTAATAAGAGTGTATATTTCATTTTTAGGGGGTGGGGGGCGTTTCCCACTACTGTCATTCACCTTTAACATTGACTGTATCTGAGAAAGCGTGTTATGATTTGATCGACCAGAAATTTTGAATATATTTTCACGAAGAAAACAAATAATTGACACACTAATAAATATGCACCCCAAACGCACACACAAATATTGTATTTATATTTAGTGTCATACACAGTTCCAACATAAACCATATGCCACATTATGTATGATCCAACAAGGCAAACAACATAGCCTATAGCCAAGAATGAGTCCCGAGGGGGCGAAGCTACCGAGGGCTGGGGCAGAGCCACATAGGGAGGGGTTTGGGAGGGGGTATCCCCCTCCCACGGAGAAGATTTTGCATTTATATACTTGAAATGGTGCAATTTTGTGCACGTCACACAAGCAGCCAGAGCACTGGAACTACGTGGCCCGGTACAGAAAAAATACTCACCCAGACCATACACAAGTTACACAACAAACTTAGATAATCTGTTCGCGCGCGAAGCGCGCAGCGAAAATTTAAAGTGGATGTATAAATTACTTTTTGAACGTGAAAATTAACAAGTCTTCGCTCATACCATTAATTTTTTCTTTCCCACTCGTATACAGATACACACACACACACAAAAATATCTTTCCCTAAAACCGGGGGGGGGGGGGGGGGGGGATGATTGTACATGTCATCCCCCCCACCTTGTGAGGTGGGGGGGGATGCATACCCCGCATCCCCCCGTTGCCTACGCCCCTGACTAATACTACTACTGTACAAGTGCATTTAACATCCCGTTATATTCTAAAATTGTAATAACCGTTAATGATTCTATTTACTTTTTTCACATTTTACTTCCATAACTGCCGTCTAGTTTTCTTCAACATTGATGATTATCAGTGGCGTAGCGCTACGAGGAGGGACAAAAATATTCATAACGACAAAAAAAAAAAAAAAAAGTAATACATAGAGTGTGCCCCTAATAACTGGCGTGCCGACCAAGGAGCGCACGCTACCAGTGGTGTAGCGCTGCCGGGGGCAAGGGGGTACGTACACGTATTCCCCCCCCCCCCCCAATAATTTTACAAAACAATAACATAAGAGGAAATTCTTCATAAAGTAAAGAAATACGTAAGGTTAATCCCCAAATAATTTGTATACTCCCCCCCCCCCCCCCCACAGAAAATATAAATAGAAAAAAAATAAAAAAAATAAATACAAAATAAAATAAAATAAATCGGTTCGACCACGCTACGGTACGCCACAGATTATCACGATGCATTCAGGACCTACCCCAAGTTAGATGTCCCTGCAGCTCCAGAAGAGGCTCTCGCACTAGTCTCATTCTGTATGCCTGCACGTCAAGAAATAACAACATTACAAAACAATACTGTTTAAGCCTTTTATCATTTCAATGATTTTAGACGTGTTAATAAATAATCGATTCTCGCAATTGCGTTTACTGACGCATGATTAGATATGTTGATATTAAACAATACAAAGACTTTAATTAAGATATCAAAGAATGACAAGGTTTTTGGGGCTTAACCACAGAATTGTATCAAGTAAATTGGACGACAAACGGGTTGATTCTAACTCTCGAGGCCTTATTAGTCGTGTAGATTTTTTCTAGGACCTGGACACGTTCTTTAGTCCAACGTTTTTTTTATTGATTCATATTCTAGAAAGGTTAAGAAGAAATTTCAGCTTTGTTGCCACCTTGGCAACATTGGGCAACTTTTTTTTTAATAAGCATTATAAAGTTAATTAGCTAATTTGCATATTTGTGAAATAAGGTCAGGGGTCATTTTTTGTATCTAGGAATAGTACAATATTGATTAAAAAAACAAGTATTCTAGGGTATTTGGGGGCAAGGATTCCATTTCCGGTGCTCGTTTGTAAGAGCCATATGGGCAACACCCTGAAATCCAAGATGGCTGCCCCTAATTTGCATATTTATGAATATTATTGATTTTCAGTGGCTACAGCCTCCAATAAGCCATTATTACAGATTATTTTCCTCAATCATGTTCTACAAGT